>JBBPBX010022776.1:13819-23933 GCA_038048925.1 Garcialebias charrua
TGACGGACCGACACAGGTCATATGACCTGAGGTCAAGTGACGGACCAACACAGGTCACATGACCTGAGGTCAACTGACAAAATTACACAGGCCACATAACATGAGGTCAATTGACGTATCAACATAGGTCACATGGTATGAGGTCAACTGACGGACCGACACAGGTCACATGACCTGATGTCAAGTGACGGACTGACACAGGTTGCATGACCTGAGGTCAACTGACAAAACGACACAGGTCACACAACATGAGGTCAATTGACGTACCGACATAGGTCACATGGCATGAGGTCAACTGATGGACAGACATAGGTCACATGACCTGAGGTCAAGTGATGGACCAACACAGATCACATGGCCTTAGGTGAACTGACGGACCAACACAGGTCAAATGACCTGAGGTCAAGTGACGGACCAACATAGGTCACATGACATGAGGTCAACTGACGGACCGACATAGGTCACATGACCTGAGATCAACTGACAAAACGACATAGGTCACACAACATGAGGTCAATTGACGTATCGACATAGGTCACATGGTATGAGGTCAACTGACGGACCGACACAGGTCACATGACCTGAGGTCAAGTGACGGACTGACACAGGTCACATGACCTGAGGTCAACTGACAAAACGACACAGGTCACACAACATGAGGTAAATTGACGTACCGACATAGGTCACATGGCATGAGGTCAACTGACGGACCGACATAGGTCACATGACCTGAGGTCAACTGACAAAACGATACAGGTCACACAACATGAGGTCAACTGACAAAACAACACAGGTCACACGACATGAAGTCAACTGACGGACCGACACAGGTCACATGACCTGAGGTCAACTGATGGACTGACATAGGTCACATGACCTGAGGTCAACTGACGGACCGACACAGGTCACACGGCATGAGGTCAACTGACGTACCAACACAGGTCACATGACCTGAGGTCAACTGACACAACGACACAGGTCACATGACATGAAGTCAACTGATGGACCGACACAGGTCACACGGCATGAGGTCAACTGACGTACCAACACAGGTCACATGACCTGAGGTCAACTGACACAACGACACAGGTCACATGACATGAAGTCAACTGACGGACCGACACAGGTCACATGACCTGAGGTCAACTGACGGACCGACACAGGTCACACGACATGAGGTCAACTGACGGACCGACACAGGTCACATGACCTGAGGTCAACTGACGGACCGACACAGGTCACATGACCTGAGGTCAAGTGACGGACCAACACAGGTCACATGACCTGAGGTCAACTGACAAAACGACACAGGTCACACGACATGAAGTCAACTGACGGACCGACATAGGTCACATGACCTGAGGTCAACTGACGGACCGACACAGGTCACATGACCTGAGGTCAAGTGACGGACCAATACAGGTCACATGACCTGAGGTCAACTGACAAAAGGACACAGGTCACACAACATGAGGTCAACTGACGGACCGACACAGGTCACATGACCAGAGGTAAACTGACGGACCGACAGAGGTCACATGACCTGAGATCAACTGACATACCGGTATAATGGACCAGATTGCAGATTTATATACGGTGCGGCCCACTGACGTGTTCTACAACATACTTGACCAGGCAGCGATAAATGCTTATGTGTTATACAAGACCTGCACTGGGTCCAAGGATTTTGGACTGAGGGGTAGGGGGTGGGGGTGTAGGTGTAGAATGAATGGGTCATTAGCAGGGTCATTAGCATGTGAATCGACATTATATTGCCCACTGAAAGGGACCGGGGGATTTAGAAGCCAAGTTCACTTACGCAAAAAAGCGCAGCCTTAGTCAAATTAGTGTTAAATGTCAATAAAACAAGTAATAAAACAAGTAAAATCAATAACAGTATCAACTAAGATCAAAAGTAGAATCATGAGGAGGTAGAGTATGCTCGGTTGAAAAGAAAGGTCTTCAAGCCGCTCTTAAAGTCAACCACAGACTGTGGGGCTCTCAGACAGTCAGGAAGAGAGTTCCACAGGCGGGGGGCAGCCACACTGAAAGCCCGGTCTCCCATGGTCCTTAATTTGGTTCTCGGAATGTGAAGGAGATTACTGTTCTGTGACCGCAGCGACCGGGTGGATGAGTATGGAATAAGAATATCCTTCAGATAATCTGGTGAAGCTCCATGTAAGCATTGATGTGTAATGAGAGCAGTTTTGTACTGAATTCTGTAGGTGACAGGAAGCCAATGAAGGTTATGGAGAATGGGCGTAATATGTTCAAATTTACGAACTCTCAACAAGATCCTTGCTGCACTGTTTTGAATATATTGAAGTTTCTGAAGGTTTTTGCCAGGGATTCCAATAAACAGGGAGTTGCAGTAGTCGAGCCTGGAGGAGACAAAAGCATGGACGAGCTTCTCAGCATCGGAAAAAGTTAGGGATGGGCGAAGTCTGGAGATGTTTCGAAGATGGAAGAAGCAAGTTTTAAACAGATGCTTAATGTGATTTTCAAATGTAAGATTGGAGTCCATTTTTATTCCAAGATTATTCCAAGACTATAAAGGATGGTTGGGAAGAAGCGCACAGCAGTCTTAGGTCCAGTGACACCAGGATCCTACACGACCTGACGTAGCGTCATGGGGATATGATTACGACGTGGACATTGATGACGAAAAGTATTAACTTGAGACTTGATCAGGAAATACAGTCTGTTTTCAAGGAAAGGTGTCGAAGAATGCAGGACTTTTATGTTGAAAACAGACTATTGCACTATTGAAAAACCTTTACAACACATATACACACACCAGCACGGTACACGGTAGTTGCCTGATAAGAGGGCCTAGAGCAGGGTGTAATAACACTTTTTATCCCTTAGTATTTAACCCTAGATGAGTTTAATTTATATGGCATTTTAATTCACAAACAGAAAAAACATGGTGTACGTTTTGACCTTTGGTATGTGTTATGTATCCTGAGGAAGCTACCCATGCTGACACCTGCTGGTTTTTTGTATGTGTTGGCTGCAGTCTTGTTGTGCCTTGGGCATGCCTATTTCTTTTTAATTAGTCTGATTATGATCAGGCTTGTGTGTTCAGTCAGGAGGACCTGAGTGACACGCCTATATAAACTTCAAGTTGACTGTACTTGGATGCGGAGGTTGTGAGCTCAGAGGTGGTTGCTTTTTGCTGAGCTGTTTGGGTACTGTATGGTACTGTGGGGTGTTCTCCGCCCGCCCCTGTCAGGAAGGTTGATCTTCTGTTTAGAAGATTGTTGGTGAGTAGCTGATTGCTCATGTTTGGTCCTGACTGTGCTAGATGCACTTAGAAAGTGTCTGCTCATTTGTGCTTGTGAAGTTTGACTGTGCGTGACGCACTTAGGAATAGTTGCTCATTTTGCTTTGTTATGCTTAGTGCACTTGGTGGCTGTAGGCTGCATTGGTGACATTTAGATCCTGCTCAGAAGAGGGAGGCTGACCTGTGTGGTTTGGTTAGCTTGGTTTAACCAGGAGGTTGTGTGGCTGGTGGTGGCCAGCTGTTTGGAGTCTTTTTGTTTGCCTAATGACAGAGTGAGATCGGTAGCTCAGTTCTCGGTTTTCTTTTACCCCTAGAGTCCCCTTTGGTTAGGTAGTCCGTCATCAGACAGGCTTCGTCTGCCCTGTTTTTTATGGTTTGGCCCTGCGCTGGTGACGTTATTTTGTTTTTGGCTGACTCACTCTGTCCACCATTTGTTTGAAATTTTTGTCTTTCTTTTGCTTTTTTCTGACCCTGTGCACTCCGCACCTGGAGGGAGGAGTCGGGCAGTTTTCAATAAACCTTTTTAATTTACCTTCTGCCTTCTTGTGTCTTGTGTCCCTTTAATGTGTTCGGCCTTAGCCAGCCGTAACAGTATGCTTTGGTTGCATTTTTGGTAACTTGTCTTTGTACAACACTTTAGTTAAACCTGTTATATAAATCTGTGGTTATTATAATATAGAACGTGCTCTCCTATCCTCTCTTCTCTCTAGAAATAAAGAGGCTTGAAAAGGCCCCATGCGCACACACACATGCACACGCACAAACGAGCACATAGCAAAGCCTTATCATGCACATACACACAGCCTCTTCCTAAACCAGCGTGCGCGCGCACGCACACACACACACACACACACACACACACACACACACATACACACACACATACGCGCTCAAGCAGGTCTTGTTCTGAGCAGAAAGTATGGGTCAAACTAGATAAGAAGGCTTGTTACAAGAGAGCTAAGGCCTTCCAGTGCAGGAAGAAAGGAGCTCTTTTGTGCAGAAAATGTTAAAAAGTAACAAGCTTGTTTTCTCATACAAAACTGGTCAAACACATATTATTGATGTTTTTTTATATGCTTTGTATGCATTTTAGTAACTTGTCTTTGTGTAACAGTTTTCTGTTGGCCCTATGGTTGTTAATTTGCTGTGGCACAAGACTCGTGTGCACACACACACTCTCACACACTCCCACACACACTCTATAGGAAGAGTAAAACAGATGAGGCTCTTATCAGACAGGTCTGCTTAGAATAAGAACGGTACACTTTTTCACAGCTGCAAAGGGGAGAAGCTGTGGATGAGTTTTAAAGTATTTAAAAAGTAACAAACCTATTATCTCAGACAAAAACTAATTAAACACATATTATCTGTGAACTTTTATGAAACAGAATGCATTGATTGCTGAATTGTGTTGGATCAAAGTGTTTTTGAATATTTTATGCAGTTAAGATGTATGATTTCAAGAGTTAGCATTGTGGTGATGTGATTAAAAGAGAGTTGGGCTTTTTATGGCCAGCTGGAGGGTGTTTTTCCACATCTGGGTGAAAGGTAACAGAGTTGAGACTTGATCTAACCTAAAATTGGAGCTTTGCCCACATGACACAGATGGCAGCATGACTCACCAGCTACCGGTGGACTAATAAGGATTTAGGAAATTATGTCACCAGTTCCGGTGAGAGCTGACCGGGGGCTGAGAGGAAGTGTAGATGTTACCTCACCAGTGACCAATCAGGACCTAACAAAGTGGCATGGCCTCTGTAAAGGGGGAGTAAAAATCTCCCTCTTTTCCTATAAAAGACTGATGTTAGGGAGAGAATTGGGCTGAAGATTTTTTAAAAGACCATTTGGATATTACTGGACAAAGACTCGGACGCTCTGGAACTAAAAAGAAGAAGATAGAATATTCTAAAAAGACTCTCCTTGGACAAAAAGGAGATCTTTTTGCTTCAGCCTGGATCCCTTGCTATTTTCTTCAAAATTGGATTAGTTGCAGTGCTGGAATATGGCTTCAAATCTTGATTCAGGATTGAGGTAATTTTTCCTTACTTCTGGTAATAGCCCTTGTGGAGTTGCCGACAGAAGGTGGGAAAATATTCCCGTTCTTGTCCAAAGGATTAAAATTAAATAAAATTTGATATAATGCAAAAAGCCTCCTTCAGCATGAAGATTTGAAGATCGGTTGCAAGGATAGCTTTGTTGATGAAGGATTAAAGGAATTTTGAGAGAGTTCTGAAACACCGGAGACCCCGGCCTTGGAGGACTGCTTGTTTGAACTAAGGGAACATGGTGTACTTTTTTTAAATCTCCGGCCCACTTTGAAAGGCTCAATCAGCTCCACAGAACTAATAATGAATTATTATCAAGCTTTGATGAATTAAAAGCTGCTTTTCTGTGGAATACTATTTTTCCTGATTTGAAAAGATTTTTTGTGGAACAAACAAATTATTTTTGATTAAATTCAACTATTAATTAAGTTACTGTTTTGGGTTATCCGAGATCGACCCCGGAGCAGGATCTGCCCCATGAAGGCTGACTGGCCTTGGACTGAGAACTGAGAAAACACGGCATACTTTCCATCTCTGAAAGTATCTTATCGGCTGACTGATCCAAATGCGAGTCCTTGTATCTCCTCCATCCTACTGTTAAAGACCTTTCATCAGTACCACAGAATAAAATGATGGATTAAACCTCAATTAATGGATTAAACCAATTTTTTCCCTTCTGATTGAATTAGGGATTTTTCCTTTCTGTCAATAACATATTAGAAGGAATTTAAACAGAGTTTGTGCGCCGAGAGTCGGGCTACAGCGAGCTGATTGTTTGGAAAAACTTAAAAGATAGAAGAACCCAGTGTCCCTGTTAACTGCTACGGCTGAAGGCCTCTCGTCAGCTTGACAGAGCAATGATGGTGTAGTGATACACCTAGACTCTGTTATTTTAGGCTTGACCTTCAAGTACACCTCTCTGCATCTCTCTGAAACTCTCAGTGTTACACCTTCTTGAAGCCTTCAAGGAGACGAGTAAACACTATTTTGGTTAACAATTATTATGAATTAATGGACACTAATTAATCAGATTGAACTTTCTCTTTAATGTGTGTTAATTCAGAATTGATCTACAGTATATTTTTGTCATTTTTAATGATGATCTGTTACTTGCATGACTGTGACCTTCTGCTGGTTTTATTTCTGCAAAAGCAAGCAGACTCTGTCGCTAAGGCAGAAGTCAGGGTAAGAGCTGTTCTCTTCCTTCTCTTGTTTTGTCTTCAAGCTAGACTCAACAGGACAGTCCACCTGGTCGTTTATGTAAACAGTTTTCCTGTTGTCCGTCAAGAGTCTTTCTGCCTATGGAATTAAACTTCCATCTTTTATTTTGTTAAAACCAGCCAATAGTTATTAAGGAGGTGGGTCAGATCCCGCCTCCCTATAAATGGGCACTTCCTGCATTTGTTTTTAGAGTTTCGAGGAGAACGAACTGACAACTTGCTTCCCTCTGGAAAGCTGGAGACGGCCCGGTCATGTGTCAACGACCCACGTCTCAGCTGGGATCATAGTAAAGCCTTACTTTGATCCATTCACTCCTTTCTGAAGAATTTGTTTTCTAAAGTTTTATTTTGAAAGTTCAACCAGTGCGATTGGAGTCTGTTCCTGCCGGTGAAAGCGTGCTCCCGCTCGTCTGACCCAGTCATACACGCACAAAGTCATCTGGACGCTCACTGGACAACACAGTCCGTTAGTGTCCACAAACTTCTCAGTCCTCACCTCGCAAGACGTCTCGTCACCAGGTAAAGAGGCGTTGTTTGTATGCTGCACGTGTCGGAAGTACAGCTAAGATCCGTATGGGAAAGCTTGCCACCCTGGTTGGTTCAAAGTAAACAACTTTAGTTAACTTAGCTCCAGTACTCCTTCCTCCTATTTCTTATTTTTCATAAGCATTTAATCTGTCAAGTAATGTGCCAACAGAAAGGTCCAACTGTCTGTTTGTTTTTAATTTGAATTCTTGTCAACGTAGTTATTAAATCAGAGCTAATATCGATACAAATGTTTAATGTAATTTTTGTGATAGTTTCAATAAAAGGTCTATTTTTTTGGTAGACCAATATAAATTGAAGTCTCCTGTGAAGTTACATTTCTGGCTAATCACAGTAAAAACAATTTAGTATCGGAAAAAGGAAGAACTCGTGCATTTGGTGGCAGTTTGTGCAAGATTAAAATCTGCTCATAAACTGCGCATCTACAATAATGCCAGACTCAGTACGTGTTTAAATACCTTACCAACCGCATTATTCTATTACAATGGATTAAAACATCAATTGAAGAAGGAATTACTAATTTTTCTGATTGGAATCAGATTGAAAAAGATTTTTTGTGAAACAAACATTTTCTCCTAAATGGATATAACATTTTTGTGGACAAAACTTTCCTGGTGGAATTATAAAACAAGTTTGCCTGGTGGAATTATAACATGAGATTTCCTATGTGGGATTAAAACAAAGAATAATAATAATAATAATAATAATAATGAATTCAATTTATAACGCACTTTTCATTACTGAAAATCTCAAAGTGCTACACATATTGAATGCTACACACATTCATAAACCGGTAGCGGCAGACTACCATGCAAGGTGCTTTTCCAGACCTACCGAGAGCAACTCAGGGTTAAGTGTCTTGCCCAAGGACACAACGACCCCAAAGAAGATTTCTTCAATCTGTTGGAGTGCAAATTCCTGACCGAATCAAAACAAGATTTTCCCGATAGAAGTATAACAGTTGTTGTAGAATAAACAAACATTGTTAAGATTATACTAATTATTGATTGGATTGCAATTCAATTCGATTACCACTCAAAACACCTAAAAGCCCTGCCTGTGGAAAGACACCTTTGGTAAGCTGTGGAATTATTTAACTCTTTTAGATGCCAATCATGTAACCTGATAAGATATATTCTGTAGTAAGAAGTGCTTATGCTGTTAACCCCCTGCAACTATAATTAAAATAACACAAAAAGTACAAATCTGGATTTTTCCTCGACTCACCTTGATATTCAAAGATGGGAAACTTGGTTCAAGATAACAACAATATCAATTAAGGTTTTTGAATGGTTTTATTAGCCTCAAGAGTATAAACAACCCTCTGGAACTTTATTTTCTTAGGTTCTAAAACTAATTAGACTCGGATAACAATTGTAATCTACAGGAGGTAAGCTGTCGTTAATGCATGTTTCTCCGTGAGATTCGATCTGACTCCATTCTGCTAAGTCAGGCTATCTATGGCGTGAAAACGAGAGTGTGACGTGCAGATGTTAGACAGTGAACAAGTCTAGGTGAATTACCTCGACTCAGCCTTAATCCTAACCATCCCAAGGACACATCGGGTAATACTCGAGTGCAAGGATTCGTTACGGACCCGTTACTGGAGTAGGCTGGAGTAGGCTGGAGTGAGGACTTGTTGCAAGGTCATATGGCAACCTCACTCGCGTAGAACGACAATGTCCAAAAAGGCAACTTGAGGTAAGTTTTATTAATGATGGATAAGTTTCAAAGTTACGATCAAATTCTGCTAACATAAAACATGTTTTTTCATTCCTAGCTTTAAAATAGACATTAAAGTGATTAATTTAATTTATATTTTTTTAAATAATGGGGTGATATAAGATTTTTTTCTTCTTTCTGCACTCTTTTCATTCAATGTTTTTTTCTGATGAATTTGTTTTATTTTGCCTCTTTTTTGCCTCTTTTGGATATATAACGCACTTTTCATTAGTGAAAATCTCAAAGTGCTACACACATTGAATGCTACACACATTCATACACCGGTAGCGGCAGACTACCATGCAAGGTGCTTTCCAGTCCTACCGGGAGCAACTCGGGGTTAAGTGTCTTGCCCAAGGACACAACAACACATGGTGTGGGGAACCGGAATTCGAACCGCCAACCTTCCGATCGGGGGACGACTGCCATTACCACTACGCCACGGCCGCCCCAATTACTCTGTTTGTGCCGGGGGACTGGATCTTTGGGATGAACCAGTCTTTGCCGTAATGTATTTTGGGGTTTAAAAGCCACTGGGACGTTGTGTTTAGAGAATAAACATCTCAATGTCTCTGAAACTCCCGCAACATACGGAATGACCACTGGTCTGGGTCTGGGTTCCTTCTTTTCACCTGATGGCTGGCTGGAGTCCTGTTTGGGTTTCTTCTCTGCTTTCAGGAAGGCCCAGTTAGGATATCCACATTTCTCTAGAGCCTGTTTTGTGTGTGATTTCTCCTTCTGTCTGGCTCCTGAGTTAGTGGGGACGCTGTCTGCTCTGTGATACAGAGTCCTGATGACTCCTAACTTGTGCTCCAGAGGGTGATGGGAGTCGAACTGTAAATACTGGTCTGTGTGGGTGGGTTTGCGGTACACCTCAGTTTGCAAATTTCCTCTATCAGAAACTGAGACCTCACAGTCCAAGAAAGCCAACCTGCCATTTTTTACATCTTCTCGTGTGAACTTGATATATTTATCCACAGAGTTGATGTGATCAGTGAAATGTTGGACTTCCTGAGATTTAATTTTAACCCAGGTGTCATCAACATACCTGAACCAATGACTTGGTGGTCTCCCTGAAAAGGACGTCAAGGCTTTCTTTTCTACCTCCTCCATGTACAGGTTGGCAACAATAGGAGAAACTGGAGACCCCATAGCACATCCATGTTTCTGCCTATAATATTGCTCCCCATATGTGAAGTAGGTTGACTGCAGGCACAGTTTCAAGAGTTGACACAGTTGCTCTGTGGAAAGCGTGGTCCTGCTGTTCAGAGTGGTGTCTGATTTTAACCTTAAAC
>JBBPBX010022777.1:0-27216 GCA_038048925.1 Garcialebias charrua
GGACCTCGCTGCAGATGAGACCTGCAGTTAAACCGAACTACGTCCACACCGACGAATTAGTCTTTCCTCTCATCAGTGATGTCGTCTGCTTTCTCTTCGCTTGTGAAACTTTGTTCAGTCACATTCTGACGGTCATGAGCACTCGTTTGACTCGTTTTGAAGCGAAAACTTAACGCGCTTTGGAGACTAGCTTAGCTTTTAGCCTGCTACCGCTAACGCCTGCTGCTGGACTGAGCGCTGCGTAACAACGACGTCACCACGCACGTTTTGTGTCACAGCTTTTTCTGTCCGGGCGGGTTGTTGAAGCAGCCGCTCCAACCCGAACAGAAACAGAAAAACGTCAGTGAAACGTTGTAAAATCCTATCGAAATATCGAAAATATGCTTAAACTTCATATCATCGTTATTGAATAAAAGTATATCGCGATATTTATCGTTATTGAATTATCGTCCAGCACTACTCAGACTAAAACATTTTCCTTTCCCCGCATGTACAACATCTGTGCCGAGCAACACTTTGGTGTGGAGAAGTTAGAAAGACTCGAGGTTTGTTTTCAGTAACCAGATTAGAGGTAAAGACGTACGCTCGTCACAAAGAGGCCCCTCCCTGGTGCCCCACTGGAAGCCCTGAACGATGCTGTCTTTGACAGAGCCCAGCAGCGCCTTGTCCACCTGCACACAAAACATTCTCCAGTTAAACACTTCAGTCCGCTGGGAAGCAGAGACACGACCATTATTTTAACACATACAGGTAGTCCCTGACTTACGAGCGAGTTCCGTTCCTACGAGTCGCTCGTAAGTCGGGGACTACCTGTATTTAACTTCAGGCATAATTAGACTTAAACATGTACAGATTTAATGCAATAAGCAAAATGCATTTCTCATATATTTACACAAATTCAGCAGCCATTTTACTTGATATAAAAGAAGAAGAAAAAAACAAGAACTAAAACAGACAGAACGATGTCATTTAACACTAAAATTAGTTTTTGTCTTTTTTTTTTTTTATATATTTCCAAATGAAAACAAAGTTAGTCTTCAGGATCGTTTAACAAATTCTCGGCCAAGTATTGAATCAGATCAATGATTTCATGGAAAATAAATGTTAAAAATGAGTTGTGAGAAGTTCAAGTGAACTACGATCGCTTAAGTTTACAAAAGATCAGTTCCGTTTCCAGCAAGATTACAAAAATCACCCAACATTAGTTTTATTACAGTGTCTGCAAGTAAACAACTAATTAAAGTTCAGTTGACGTTATCTGCAGCCGACGGAGTCTGTTCTTACAACTGCAGGTACATGTTACAACATATTCACCATAAAGAAATATTAAGATTGAATCACATTTAAGTAATTCCAACATTTCCAACTAATGTAACATGATTGATGGATAATTAATTTGTGCAGTTTGACAGTACGTATAATACAAATCAAAAGCTACTGTTGCACTCAGAGGTTGGGCTACAACTGCTCTGTTTCAGAGGGACAGTAAACGCAGCACGATGGGAAGTTAGTTTGGAGAAGACAAGATCTGGACTGTTTGTATCTGAGAAATTACCATTTTTTAAACTGCACACTGAGTATTTTTAAACCAGATGGCACTAGGCCTGTCGCAACAAACAATATATCAATTTAATCGCACGATAAATGAAAAGTATCAACCTCGTTTTCATTTATCGGCTTTATCGTTTCTTCATCTCTTTCTACTGAAGACACTGGATGACAAATGGCTCAACTCCGGTGTCTTCACTGACCTTTCTCTTTAAAATCCGCTTTAACCGTCCAAAATCGCGTTTTTGGATCGTTAAAAGCAGTCCAGTTGTTCTGTATTGAACGCCTTTTTTGATTTATCATGTCCTGGACGACTGAGAATCTTCACCAGCATATCGTTAAAAGCAGCTAAAGCTGGGAAGCTAAGCTACGAGCTAAGCTAACAGGCCGACCTCGGGGAAAAAAAACTCAGTCTTGTTGAAGCTCTAAAATTCATGGTTGAAACCCGTGTCATGTAAAAAGTTGTTTTTCTCTGCAAAAAGAAGCTGAGAACTTGTTTACTGATTTTATATTTAAAGTTTTGTGTTAAAAATGCTAAAGAGCTCAAACCACACCGAGTGCCCGCCATGTTGAGAACCGAAGAAAAGGAACGAGACAGCCCATGTCACGTCAAGAGGCCTCCCTCCCATTTTTCTTAAAGACACTGCTCACTCCCTCACTACCCATCCTTCAGTTCAAACAGTCATATACTGACATCCAGTGGTTAAAAATGGTATTACGCACAAAACAAATTAATCAACATTTCTTCTTAAGGCTGAAATATACCTGAGCGTACATGCAGTACGCCTCTGTACGACGTACGTACGCTGAGGCAAAAGCGTAGCCCCGCGCAGCCCCTCAGGGCACGAACGTGCAAAGCTTTTTTTTACGACCGCGCACGCTTGCGCGGTGTCTGACCATAAACTTCCCCGGCGCCGGACTGTTTTGTATGTTACACAAATGAATTAAATTCCTCTTCTTTATCGCTGATCGGGCCTTTTCTTTTGTTTTTTTGCCTAAAGTCAAGTAACCGCTTCTTCCTCCGTTCACTCGATGACTGAAATGAATGAATTCATGTCCTACCTGGCAGCGCGATGTTTTAAATATTTCCTGGTGGGCTGTGGGTTGCTGGAATAGCGCTCCCTGTTTTTATTTTTTAGAAGTTTATATTAACATATAAAGTGATAAAAGACCGCCGCGGGAACAGCGAAGCGAACAGCTGCTCCTCTGGAGCAAAGCCAGCGCGTGTCTCATGAGCTGTCAATCATTTCAGTAGGCGTGTCAGCAAGTGACCAATCAGCGACCTCAGTTTGTCCCCCTCTGCTCGCAGCTGCAGACGGGGTAGCTGCTGCTGCTCACATGACAACCAGGATTTGGAGCGAAACAACAAGGATTTGAAAAGCGTAGCTTCTGAAGCTATATCAGCGAAACGCATGCGCACAAAATGCGCGCGTAGAGTGGCGTAAGGGAGGACGCTCAGGTATATTTCAGCCTTTAAGTTTGACAATAATTTCTAATTACAGTATTGTCAAATGTCAAACAATATTATCGTTTATCGCAATAATTTCTGAGACAATTAATCGCCCAGCAGAATTTGTTATCATGACAGGCCTAGATGGCACAGAAAGACACAATTTTTACAACTTGACCCTTTTTAGTTAAATAAACTTCTGAATGTTTCAGCGGTTTATCCACAGAGCATAAACACAATCATCTACCCTCTCGCAGACGCCGGTTTAGACGCATCAAAACCCACCTCTGAAGGCAGAGTATCATCGACGAGGATGTTTGGTCCCGTTGTGTCGGGTCCGAAGGCCCAAATGGACCTGGCAGCCAGCAGATCCCAGTCGTATTTTGTCTGGAAAAACTCTCCAAGCTTCTTCCTGTTCAACAAATCAGGACAGTCACGTGTTGGGAGGAGGCGAGGTCTGCATGTCAGCTGGAACGTTAAAGAGGTCGCTTTATTTGGGGGACAGAGGGGTTAATGGAAGAAGAGGGGGTGTGTGTGAAGTGTGTGTGTGGCGCTGCAGCTTCATGCTGCCACAACTGGGTCCAGATGGCCTCGCAGATAGGAAGCTTCTCTCCAGCAAAACGTGCAATCAAGCATGCTTTTCATACAAGAGGAAAATGCACGTCTGCTTTGAGTGCTTAATTAAATTACAGGAAGAGAATGAATCAAAGTGTCGAGGTGAGTTAACTTAATGAGGTGTTTGTGGTCATGTGTGGCTGCAGATCACAACTTGATGTATGTCACAGAAATGCACACACACAAAATTAAAGAGCTGCACATTTTCAGTCTCGTGGTTTCCTATTAGAGCATTTAA
Organism: Garcialebias charrua; assembly: GCA_038048925.1. Taxonomy (NCBI): domain Eukaryota; kingdom Metazoa; phylum Chordata; class Actinopteri; order Cyprinodontiformes; family Rivulidae; genus Garcialebias; species Garcialebias charrua. The sequence goes on from JBBPBX010022777.1 coordinate 3,852, forward strand.
TTAATGAGCCAATCCTCATTCATGAATGTCCGCGCATTAATCTCTGCAAAGGATGAAATGAGGATAAACGGTCAGAGAGGAAGAAAAGTGGAGAAGTTATTAAGCCAACATCAAAGTTAAATGTGCCCGTCTGACACGAAAGGCGCACTAAATCACGTTGGTTAATTAGGAAGACGGATTTAATGCGGATCGGTTCGTTCATCACCTGTTCCACGTGATCTGCACCACCTCGTTCTCTATGTCCTCGGCAAGTCCCTTCTCCAGGGGCTCGGCAATCATCGTGATCTTATTCCTGTCAATCACACAACATAGCTGTCAATCACTCGATGTGCAATTAGAAAGAAGCTCAGCTGCAGGGAAGGACAGAATCAGAACCTCCACTTGGAGCTGCTGAGTAGCATCAACTCTCCTGTAATGTTTGTACAGTTTTCACTGCGTCTCTCCTCAAATAAATAATGTTATTAACTTAAATTTATAGACATCGATGTTTCTGCGCAGTGCCCTGAGGTGACTTCTGTTGTGAGTTGGTGCTATATAAATAAACTGAACTGAATGGTTTGGATAACAACTTTATTAAAAAAACTCACTTTTTGTTGGGCGTCTCAGCAAAACACTTCAGTGACGACGTCTCCACGACCGTTTCACAAAAAGTCACAACTGGATCAGCAACCTGCAAGTAAACAAGCAGCTTGATCTGCGAACACTGGATTTGAGCATTTTATACGATTATTATTATTTAATAGGTAGGTAAAAATCTTTATTGCATTATAGTGTTGAAAGAGAAGCTGAAGATAAAACAATTTCTTCAACAGAACTAAACTAGAAACAGAATTTTTTATTGTGCTCTATTAATTCCCATGGGGGGATTAATTCTCTGCATTTTTCCCATTGCACATGTGAAGCAGAGAGCTGCCATCTATGGCACCCTGGGGGAGCAGCTGGGGGAGGGGTACGTGCCTTGCTCATGGGCCCAGAGTGGGGCAAATGAGGGTGGAGGCAGGTGTGGGTGTTTCACTTTTTCCACCCACATTTTGATGTTGACGGTCCGGGGAGTCGAGCGGCGACACTCCCATCACAGGCCCACCCCCTCTAACCTCTGCGCCACCGCTCCCCATGTTTTCTGTAAAGACCTATCGTGAACGCTGAAGGACTTTGATGAAATGTGTTTAAGAATTAATTTTTTAAACAAGCTGGACAAAAGCCAAAATGAGCAAAATAGCCAAAAGTCTAAAATCAGCAAAACTGCTGCTAAAAAAATCTAAAAATAGTCAAACCACTATAATAAGTAAAACTGAAGGCTAAAATTAGCAATTGCAGCCAAAAGTTAATTGTAACAAAACTAAATCACAGCTAAAACGGGCAAGTTAGCAGCTAAAGGCTAAACGGAGCACAAGAAAAACCAGCATAAAAAAAATTAAGATTGTGAAAGAGTTTTCAGAGAACAATGTTTTTAAATAATATCTGAACGTTTTCCTTGTGAAAATCTTTTGTAAAAGTTGCATTTTATGTGATTTTTTGTTTATTTGGATGTGCAGAGAGACAGTGGGAATGTTGGTAGAAGGACGGTCAGCTGCGCGGTAAAAGACAAAGAGGACTCCTCTAACACAATTACTTTTATTGACTTTCAGTACAAACGTAGTTGATGTGATGTTCAGATATGTTGCTTTAAGTAATCGTATAGTTACAAAGAGCAACTTCACTTACTTTAATGTCAATCTCAGAGTACATCTTCCTCAAATCGTGCATGACACAGTCCAGGTAGAGCTCCCCTGTTCCCAGGATGACGTGTTCTCCAGACTCCTCAACCTGAAAGACAAACTGATCTTTCAGACCCCAAACACCGAACTAATAAAACAAACGTTTGGAGAGTTGTTGGCCCGGGCCGGGGACGTACCTTAGTGGTGAGAGAAGGATAGCTCTTGTTCACCTTCCTCAGACCATCTAACATTTTCGGCAGCTCTGATGGGTTAACTGGCTCCACTGCGATTTTAATTACTGACGCTGTGTTGAACTTCAAAGGCCTGAAAATTTGAGCCTGGAAGAGGTTTTTTTAATTTATTTATTTTGGGTTATAATGCTAAAGATGTAAGAGCTGTTTCTTTCATTGATCTCACCTCTTCATTCCCTCTGGGCTCCGTGATTGTGGCTGTCTTCACGATTGGCTGGTCACAGCCTTCAATCAGCACCCAGTTGCCCGCAGGCACTCGGTTCACCTCGATTTGGTATCTTAAATAGTGTTAGATAGATTTTACTAAACTATCAGCAGTTTGTGGCTCCGCTGAAAGTGAATAAAACTGGAAGCGTACCTGGCAACAGAAATCCAGAGACGACCCACGGTGCAAACCTGAGAGTCCTCCTCGTCTTCCAGAGAGTAGTTCTCTCCGAGCACTTTCACCGGCTGGCCTGCATGAATGGTGCCGCTCAGCACCCGGCCGAATGCATGGAACTGCACCCCGTCCTCCGTGCTGTACATCTTTGTGGTGTGGCACATCAACGGACCCTGCAAACGAGAATTGTGCAGAAAAAAGAAGCCGGGTGACACAGAAAACCTCACGACGTCTTTATTCATCGAATCTTTTTGGTTTAATCTGCAGCGTTTCACAGAAAGACTGCAGCTGTGAGCAGTTTAACCACCGCTTTACTCACTTCAGGATCACACTCTGACATGACCTCTCCCAAATCTGAGTCGAGACCTCCAGTGTAGGTGTGCTCTATCTTAGTCTTAGCGCCATCTTGTGGTGAAGGGACGTGTTGCACACACATGTCCACCAGGCCTGCAGAAAACACAAAAACTGTCAGTTTATGAGGCAAATTACAGAAAGTGCAAAAACATGACCAGCTATCTTCATATTATGATTTATTTCAAGTAAAGTCAAGTCAACTTTATTTATAAAGCACTTTTACAACAGCAGCTGTTACCAAAGTGCTTAACAATAAAAATAAAATAAAACAATGGAAGTAATTTAATGGAAATTTTTTAAATAAAATTAATCCTAGTACTGAAATTATGAGCTTCAGCCTGGTTTTTGGTACAACCAAAAGCAGATGATCAGGTGATCTCAGTGCTCGAGAAGGAACATAATAGATGAAGTAGGTCAGAGAGGTATGAGGGTGCAAGGCCATTTAGGCACTTAAAGGTGAACAGGAGAATTTTAAAATAAATTCTGACATGCACAGAGAGCCAGAGAAGGGAGGACAAAACTGGTGAAATATGCTCAAATTTACAAGTTCCTGTTAAGAGCCGAGCTGCAGCATTTTGGATGAGCTAAAGATGTGAAATGGAGATATGACTGACAAAGCATGTTACAGTAATCTACAAACCGAATTCCAAAAAAGTTGGGACACTAAACAAATTGTGAATATAAATTGAATGCAATGATGTGGAGATGGCAAATGTCAATATTTTATTCGTAATAGAACATAGATGACAGATCAAAAGTTTAATCTGAGTAAATGTAACATTTTAAAGGAAAAATATGTTGATTCAAAATTTCACAGTGTCAACAAATCCCAAAAAAGTTGGGACAAGTAGCAATAAGTGGCTGGAAAAAGGAAATTGAGCATATAACGAACAGCTGGAAGACCAATTAACACTAATTAGGTCAATTGACAACATGATTGGGTATAAAAAGAGCTTCTCAGAGTGTCAGTGTCTCTCAGAAGCCAAGATGGTAAGAGGATCACCAATTCCACCATTGTTGTGCAGAAAGATAGTGCAGCAATACCAGAATGGTGTTACCCAGCGTAAAATAGCAAAGACTTTTAAGTTATCATCATCAACCGTGCATAACATCATCAAAAGATTCAGAGAATCTGGAACAATCGCTGTGCGTAAGGGTCAAGGCCGTAAAACTCTACTGGATGCTCGTGATCTCCGGGCCCTTAAACGTCACTGCACCTCAAACAGGAATGCCACTGTCAAGGAAATAACAGAATGGGCTCAGGAATACTTCCAGAAAGCATTGTCAGTGAACACAATCCACCGTTGCCAGCTGAAACTCTACAGTGCAAAGAGGAAGCCATTTCTAAGCAAGCTCCACAAGCTCAGACGTTTGCACTGGGCCAGGGGTCATTTAAAATGGAGTGTGGCAAAATGGAAGACTGTTCTGTGTCAGATGAGTCACGATTTGAAGTTCTTTATGGAACACTGGGACGCCATGTCATCCGGACCAGAGAGGACAAGGATAGCCCAAGTTGTTATCAACGCTCCGTTCAGAAGCCTGCATCACTGATGGTATGGGGTTGCATGAGCGCTTGTGGCATGGGCAGCTTGCATGTCTGGAAAGGCACCATTAATGCAGAGAACTATGTTCAGGTTCTAGAACAACATATGCTCCATCTAGACGTCATCTCTTTCAGGGAAGACCCTGCATTTTTCAACAAGATAATGCCAGACCACATTCTGCAGCAATCACAACATCATGGCTACGTAGGAGAAGGATCCGGTACTGAAATGTCCAGCCTGCAGTCCAGATCTTTCACCTATAGAGAACATTTGGTGCATCATAAAGAGGAAGGTGCGACAAAGAAGGCCCAAGACGATTGAACAGTTAAGGCCCCAATATACCTGTTTCTTTTGCCTCACGCCGCTCGGCGCTCCCGGCAAAAGCCTTTGATCACGGGCGTGAGCGCGCCAAGGTCAGATTTTACTACGCCTACGCGCGCGCGTTGATAAACTGCCTCGCGTGTTAGCAAATGACCAATCAGCGACCTCAATTTGTCCTGCTCCGCCCGGCTGCAGCTGTTGGAGGAGAGCTGCGCTTGCACAGAGTATAAAATGAAATGCCTGCGCGCTGCACACGCCAGTCCAGCGGCGCTGGACACAAAGAACAGTATACTGGGGGCTTTAGAGGCCTGTATTAGACATGAATGTAGAGCATTCCTATTTCTAAACTTGAGAAACTGGTCTCCTCTGTCCCCAGACGTCTGTTGAGTGTTGTAAGAAGAAGGGGGGATGCCACACAGTGGTAAAAATGGACTTGTCCCAACTTTTTTGGGATTTGTTGACACCATGAAATTTTGAAACAACATATTTTTCCCTTAAAATGATACATTCTCTCAGTTTAAACTTTTGATCTGTGATTTGTGTTCTATTCTGAATAAAATATTAGATGTTGGCACCTCCACATCATTGCATTCAGTTTTTATTCAATTTGTTTAGTATCCCAACTTTTTTGGAATCCGGTTTGTAGTCGGGTTGTAATGAAGGCATGGACTCAATTTTCAAAGTCACATCAGGTCAACACTGCTATCTGCTTTAAGTGGAAGAAGCTTTTCTGCAGAACAGAGTTGTTTATTAAACTTAAAGTCAGAGTCTAAAACCATCTAAAGGTTTCTAACAGACTGCTATGGCTCAAGAGCCAAAGATTTACAAGAACAGAGACAGCAGTAGAGCTAGGGCTAAACACAATCACTTCAGTTTTCTGATCATTAAAACTTGAGAAATTTGAAGCCATCATACCTTGATGTCATCAAGACATTTTAACAGAAGATGAATGGGGCAAGAACTATTGGGTTTTAATGGCAGATAAATCTGACAGTCATCAGCATAGCAGTGAAAAGAAAAACCATGTTTTCTCAGGATAGACCCCAAAAAAAGCAGACGAGTGAAACCAAAAGGAGTCCAAGAATCGACCCCTGCGGAACCTCGCAGGAAAGAGGCACTGACGCAGATACACCATTAAACCCAAAATCTCCTGTCACTCAGATAAGAAAGAAACCATTCTAATGCTAAACTGTGTTTAATAATTAAAAAAAATATATATACTGAGAATTCAAATTTTGGTTTTACAGGAATAAATAAATAAATAAAAATCAAAGTCAAGACATGAATATAGCCACAAATATTCAAAATCTTTTTTTTTTTTAAATGGTCACAAATGAAACCTTATTTTTTGGTAAACAAAGACCTTCCAGACAACCTTGAAGACAAATAAAACAAAATTATATAAAAACAAAGACCATATTTCAAGTGCAACTAAAATGCAAATCAAGCCATACCAGTGAACTCCCCAAAGAAGCGGTTGCAGACCAGTCGAAGCAGAGGTCTGATGTTCAGTTTCAGTTCCTCTTTGGTCAGGTGGATCCCAAGCTCATCCAGAACTCTGGGGAGAGACGTGTCCACGTCCCCGACCACCTGGACACAAACAGCATTTAGGGAAGGCTTACACACTGAGCAGCTTTGGAAGTTTCATCAGTCGCCAAAGGCGTGGTAAACCTGTGAGAGGATCTTGTAGAGAGGCTCCAGGACAAATTCCACAAAGCTGCGCTGAGAGTTACTGCTAGGGGCTTTTTTGGTGAACTTGCGACTAAACAGAAAAAAAAATACAAAAGTAAGTAAAGAGAACTTTCATGTTGCTGAAAAAGAATGGCTACTCACGTTTTTGGGTTAAAGTAAATGTCTCCCCAGAGCCGCTTTGCAAACTCGTTGTAGTTGATATCACCTACAGACGCAAACAGGAGACGGCGTTAGGTCGGTGCCGTGAAAACGACTCTGTCGTCACGACAGACGGGTCGGCTCACCGTAGGTGTCAGAGTAGATCTTTGCGAATGATCCCAGGGTGAAACAGATGCTGTACTGAGAGCTGGCAAAGCAAACATTTCCGAGGAGAGGAGACACCACCACGTTCTCGTCCGTGGAATACGTGCTGAAAAGGAAGAGATGCCCGGTCACCAACCAGACTCTTCACAGCGAGTCAGAGCTTTCAGACGCCCAACGTGTTCACAAATTGAGTTATCTGAATGTCTTAACCAACAGCTTGGTGGCTTTTCGTTCAAGAAATGCTTTCAGGTTGTGAAAAACACAAAAATAAACTTGAAGCACACAAAATAAGAACCAAGCAGTAAAAGTTTGGGAACTTTTATACAGGTAGTCCTCGACTTACAACGGTCTCGAGTTACGACGTTTCGCGGTTACGACGCATCTCCCATTAAAAAAATAACAATTATAACAAATATATATGCAGTACAGTATTTTGAACATTTATTTTGAAAAGCCAAGTTACGAAGTTTCCGGTTTTACGTATTAAACTTAGCGGCGGAGGAATGCTACACATTACTCTCTAAAAAAGCTAAGTCTGGTCCTCTGGACATTCAAAAAAACAAAAAAAAAACTCTACTGTGATCCCTGTTTTACGTCGTAAACGGAACGGAATACGGCAGATGGACCGAGCTGGACGGCGGTTTTACGTCGTAAACGCAATAGAGAAATTGGAGGAGGGACGGAGGAAACGGCTTCACCACAGCAGCCCAGTAGGAAATTAATTATTTTTTCCTTCATTATGGCTCCAAATGTACCGTATGTGTTTTTTGACAATTATGTAGGGTCCTGTGTTAGGATAGGTTAAGTGCTTGGTAATATGCAGTACTGTACGTATAAGGTGCAGTATGTACGTATGTTCCGACACGTCGAAATTAGGTTCACAACGCCGCGTAGGAACGGAACTCTGTCGTAAGTCGAGGACTTCCTGTATTCATTTTTTTTAACCAGGTAAATCTAAGAACACAGACCTCTTTTATAACAGAGGCCTGAGCCTGAAGGCAGCATAATGACATTTACTGGACTGTGGAAGGAAACCAGGTGCAAACACGAGGAGAACATGCAAACGCCACTCAGAAAAACCCAAGCATCCCCGGGAACTTCTTGCTGTGAGGCAACAGTGCTAAGAAACCAGTAATCCACTGGGGTTTCTAAATCTTTAATTGTCGTGATCTCCGATCTTTTAAAGTTTAGTAAAAACGGAACCAACGAAAACCCAACAACAGAAAACATATTTTCAGCAACATTAAGTGCCAAGAGAACAGAAAGTAACCGACTACAGAATGAACATGTTTCCCTCTTTGAGGCATGATGACTGTACCATGATTCACCAGGCACTTCAACTGAAAGGACGCCTCAAGAAGATTCTTTTTTTACATTATGGATATTCTTACATCCCAAATACAGCAAACCCCCGACCTACGACCCCATCGACCTGCGAACCACGGGACCTACGAACGTATCATATTTAATAAAAATATGAAATTACTGTATTAAAAAAAAAAAAAAAAAAAATAATATTTTTTTATTATTTTTTTGTGTTTAAATGTTCTTAATTTCATGTGTACATCACTTTGTTGCAGCTGTGGTTGTTTTAAAGGCTTTATAAATAATAATTATGATAAAAAATGATCATTTCTGATCATTTTTGTCATGATTGCGCAATAATTGTGCAACTTCCGGTCATAACAGGAAGAAGGTCGGTCATAACAGGAAGAAGGTCGCCAGTCACCGGAGGCCAGCCATCTTAGGGTTAGTCACGGCTACAGGCAGCAAGGTTTGGAAGACTTGTTGATCAGGATTGCCTCATATGGATTAATTACTATCTGGAATCGCTCTGTGAGCTCTGTGGACGTCTCAGGCGGAGAAGCAACTGCAGATTGATGGCCGATTGGGCCGCACCGCCGCTCCAACACCAGCTCATGGCCTGGCTAGCAGAAGCTAACACAGGCCTCGAGAGCTAACACAGGCCTCGAGCAGCTCCCGTGGTTTGCTCGTCGCGCTGCTCGGCCTGATAACAACAACGCATGGCAACCTAAGATGTCGGCTATGACCATCTCAAAGTAAGAAAATATATTTTTATTTATTCTGTAAATGTGAATAGCAATGTTTAACATTACAGTACACTACTGTACATGCTTAAATGTGTGCGCGCGCTCCGTTAGCATGATAAATAAAGGTTGAATGAATGAATGAATGAATGAATTTTTAAAAAAATAATAATTTTCACCCCCTACCTACGAACGGATCGAGCTGCGAACGGTTCTTAGGTCCCAAACTCGTTCGTAGGTCGGGGGTTACCTGTACACTGTGTTACTAGGCCTGTCACAATAACAAATTTTGCTGGGCGATTAATTTTCTCAGAAATTATTGCGATAAATGATAACATTGTTTAGAAATCTACAATAATTAGTAATACTGGTAGTCAAATTTAAGAAGACATTTTTAATTTGTTGTGTGTAGTACTTTTTTCAACCACCAGATGGCAGTATAAGACAGTTTGAACGAAAGGATGAATAGTGAGGGAGCAGCAACGTGGCTCTTTAAAAAAAAATGGGAGGGAGGCCCCTTGATGTAACATGGGCTGTCTCTCCTTCCTTTTTCAGTTCTCAAAATGGCGGACACTCGGTGTGGTTTGAGCTCTTTAGCATAGCATTTTTCACACAAAATTTTAATTAAAAAAAAATCAGAAAACAAGTTCTAAGCTTTTTTTTTGCAGAGAAAAACTTTTTAGACAAAGGCGATGGGTTTCAACCCTGAATTTTGGTGCTTCGACAAGACAGAGGTTTTTTCCCCAAGGTCACCTGTTAGCTTAGCACGTAGCTTAGCTGCTTTGAGTGATCCAAAAACATGCTTTTGGACGGTTACAATAGATTTTAAAGAGAAAAGAGAAAGGGAGGTTCGGTGAAGAGCACTAGAGTTAAGCCTTTTGTCATCCAGTGTCTTCAGTAGAGAGACACAAAGAAACGATAAAGCCGATAAATGAAAATGAAGTCGATAATTTTCATTTATCATGTGATTAACTGATTTATTGTTTATTGCGTCAGGCCTACTTATTACCTCGTAACTTTTATGGTAAAAAAATATGTTAGGAAGAAACTAACAATAAGAACTTAAAATTTCTGCATGATGATATGTTCAAGATTGACAGATGGATTGGTGCAGCGTCTGCAGTATTGCGGACTCTGTACCGGTCCATTGTGGTGAAGAGAGCTGAGCTGCGAGGCAAAGCTCTCTGTTTACCGGTCGGTCTACGTTCCTACCCTCACCTATGGTCCTCTGAGTAAAGCTGCTGTGGAAAAAGCAGAAGATAATGGATGGATGATATGTTCATTTGTAAAAAGGCAATGACGGTTTAGACAGCTACATCCTTTGTTTTACTTTGACAACAGCACTGTTAAAAGTAGTGCTGGGATGAGATGAACACCGATTGTTTCAGCTTTAAGAAATGTCGAAAAGTGATATTTTCAGCAGCTTGTATCCACAACCAGTATGATTTATGTAGCAACTGTGAAGCATGCTTCGCACCACATGTGGTACATGTGATGAAACGAGATTATGGGACCCTGTGTACATAATCTCGTTTCATCATAGTGCTGGACAATAATTCGATAGATATAGCTCGCGATATACTTTTATTCAATAACGATTACCGGTATATGAGTTTCAAGCACATTTTCAATATTTCGATAGGATTACAGGGTTTCACTGACGCTTTTCTTTTTCTGTTCGGGTTGAAGCGACTGCTTCAGTTTCGACATGGACAGAAAAAGCTGCGACACAACTACGGAAGTGCGTGGTGACGTAGAAGTTACGCAGAGCTCGAGTCCAGAAGGCGTTAGCGGTAGTAGGCTAAGCTAAGCTAATCTCCAACGCGCGCTTAAGTTTTCGCTTCAAAATGAAGGAGGTTAAATACAAATAAAAGGTGAATATTAATTTATTTGTATAGTTTGTATTTTTTCTGAGGCTTTTATATTGTTTATATCGATATCGAATTATATCACTATCGACGAAATTAAGAAATATATCTTGATAAAAATTTGGGCCATATCGTCCAGCCCCATTTCATCACATGTACCACATGACAATAAAGAATCTCCGACTCTGACAAATAATGAAAATGTGTCGTGTTGTGAGAGAAAACAGCAACACGGCACATTGTGATTTCACACAACTGTGACATTCCTTACTGGATTTTCCATCAATAGTATGCAAATGGAAAATACTGCATGCACACTGCGGTTGCCTCCTTAACTTTTTCAGGCATGGCTGAATGACTTTAGGGAAAAATATATGCAAAAAAGTGACCTGAATGCCATCTTTTGAACAGTTTGATGAAACAATAAATCATATCTAAAAAGTTCAATAAATATTTTGTGTCTGCTGATTCACCTGATGTTTTTCCCTTTCAAATTGAATTGTTTGTACATTATTAAGTAACAACATTTCAGCTTCTCTGAACACTAAAACAAGCCATATTTTTCAAATTACCTGAGCAAACCATTGACTTCATCCACAATGTGGCGAAGCTTGTAATAAGCGTCCGTTGGAGGCAATTTGAGCTCAACGATGAGTCGATCCACCTTGTTGATGCAGATAGTGATGGCCATGCGCTCCTGAACGGCGTGTTTGATCAGACGCTCAGTGTTGAGCATCACCTAAACAGAGACAAGAAAAAAAATCTGTGTCAAGTGGATGAATTAAGAGCATCGATACAAGGGCAGGGAAAAAGATGAAGGCAACTCACTCCTTCTGCTGCATCAATGAAAAGGACAACCCCATCGGAGATCCTCATGCTGGATGTGACCTCATCAGAGAAGTTTACGTGGCCTTTCAGGAAAATTAACATCTGAGATTATTTTTTAGGGTCTTTCATATGTACAATCAAAGTGAATAGCAACATAAACCATCAAGCTCTGTAAACATCCAAGTTGCCCATCTGCTCCTACTCCTAATCAGACTATGTGATGTTACAAAATGGCCAGACAAGATGATTAGAGGACAAGGTTGAACAGTTGAAGATATGGGTTGCTGCAAAACAACACACAAACACACCTGGGGTATCCATGATGTTGAAAAGGTAAGATTTTCCTCTGGAGTCAGGCAGGACCATTGTGACAGGAGTGCTTTTGATGCCAACCCCCCTCTATAGAAATGTAAACCACACACAATCAAGAAAGCAAAATCACAGGAGGAACTGAAACTGAGTGAAGTAAATCACTTTTCATGGTTCCAAAGTTTGATCACACCCCTCACCTCCTGCTCTGTAAAAAGGATGTCTGTATACCGGAGCTGAAAAGGTTCAAAATTACATGTCATCATTACCGGTACTTTAAATATAAAACATGAATATGTTGAATTAGTGTTAACACACTCACATCAGCATCATCTCTTTTTCTGATTTCTGGGTGTGTCTGCTCAATCAGGCAATCCACAAAACAGGTCTGAATGGAAAAACAAACAAACAAACCGTTCTTAGATTCCAGTGAGCTGTTGATGAGTCTACAGCACAGTCATGTTAGAAGCCTACGTTCGAACTATTCATCATGTCTTCTCAGGGAGAATGGCCAGGACATGACCCAAATAGGAATACAAAGTAATGAACTTAAAATCAGAGGCAGCAATAATGCCAACCTTGCCATGATGAAGGTGACCACAGAGGGTGATGTTACGAATCAGCTCAGAACTGTCCATCAGATCTGCAAGAAATCTATAAAATAAAATAAAAAGGAGATTAAAAAGATGTCACAACCTAAAAACACACCAGTCAACTGGATTAGCATCATTTTGCCAATACTTCTACAGAATTTAACCTCCAGGTTTAAACACAGGGTACTCACTCCATTTCATAAACTGTGTCCGGTAACTCCTGTTCCATCAAAGTGAACTGTTTGTGCCTCACAGGCTTAATGATGGGCTCTAAATTGTATAAACAGAAAACAATACAAACATTAAGGTATGTTAAAAACCACAGAGCACTGGAATTAATCTGTTAGCACTTTTTATTGTATTACTTCTACATAGACAACAGTTGGCCTAAGGGACAGTTTACAAATTAAGCTGAAGAACTGAGCTAGATTGAAAAAGAAAATATTATTTGCTAATTATATGGAACAGAAATTTAATTAAAGAAAGAACCGACAGTACATGTTAAATGTTGGGAAAGCAGCGCTGGATTAAATGGATTAAGCAAACTCAGTTCAGGACTGGTTTTAAAAGAAATGTTCAGCTCTGAACTGAATTCAAATGGAATGTGAATGTGCAGAAATGTAGATCCAGTTTTCAGAGTCAAAACTATAGTACGTTTGTGATTTTGGCAAGTCATTACTGTACTTTAATTCACCGATCACGCCAACTCTACAACATTTTAATTTGCATATCAACATTTAAATGTCTCTCACCTGTGAGAGGTTGTGTGTCTTCTTCCTGAACAATAGTTTCCACCTCTGGTCCATAAACCTCCTCTGCTGTGGGATAGTACTTCTTGTCCTCATGCAGGACCACTTCCATGCCGGGGACATCCTCATCAGCATCTGCAGGCTCGTCATCATCATCTTCATCCCCCTGTACAAAGCAAATACCAGGATTATGCATGGGACAATAATTTAAAAATAAAACGGTGCAAGGCGGTGTCGTATGTTTGTAGAATACCTCATCTACATCTCTGTCCTCTGCATCCAGTTCATCTTCGTCATCTTCAGAGTCCAGCTCTGGACCAATGTAGTTTCCAAACTCATCGTACAAATCAGCCTCCATCCTATAGAAATGCACATGTGATCAGTTTTATTCTATGTTTTGCTAAAAACAAAAGCAGAAGAGTCAAACAAATGTAATCTTTAAAATGTTAAATATGTTTGACTCTTCTTCTGCTTTTGTTTTTAATTGTTGTTAATCAAGGCTTTCTTAAAGTTTAAGAAATTAAGCCAGTAGGATGATGATGAATCTATGACTACATGATTCAGTCACATTTAATTTAACAACCAAACACGTGCATTTGTGGTATAAATTCAGTTACAAGTCTTTGTAATTTTATGCACCTCAGCAGAACACGTTTTATGCAACGCAAAATGGTTTTATTAGTGCTGTTAGCACAAAAGCTAATGCTAACACTGAATGTCGCACAGACTGGTGAGTACTGTACTTACGAATAAATTCGTATTTTCATTCACAAAATAACTGAAAATAGAGGAAACTTAAAACTTTAATACAAATAGAAAATGCTTTTCTTGAGTTAATATTTTATTTTACCACAAACTAGGATGTTAGCATGCTAACAAGGAACGAAACGGACTGCACGCAACGTCAGAGTTACGTTGTTGCTCACACTTTCTAGCTTACTTTATTGCACAAAGCTATTAATTATATGTTGCTAAACACGTACCTTTAATATGAGATGAAACTGACGAATAAATATAAAATCCAAATGATAAAAAGCTGACGTTACAATGAGCAAATATTCATTCAAATAGCGCCATGCGCATGAGACAACACGGGAACGACTTTCTTCTTCTACTGAGATACTTCGGGATATTCTTCTTCTATGGTTTTCATTTGGAGCTCTGTCTCCCCCTGTCGGACAAACACATCACTGTCACTAACCCTGACTCCCTGTTAGGTTTGTGATATGAATATATGAATAATATAAATATAACATTATATATATAATGTTATTTTATATGTATATATAATATATATATATATTATACATATAACATTATTTTTGCCACTTAAAAAAAGATTTTAATGTTCTTCATTCAACCTTTATTTAGTCAGGTAAATCTTTTGAACCTCATGGGCTCATTTACGAAAGCGACCTCCTTCCTAGGTTACTTTAATAATGGCATTTATAACGTACGTGAATGTTTTTGTTCAGTGCCCTGAGATGACTTCTGTTGACTTGACACAATATAAATAAACTTAATTGGATTGAACTGAAGTTGAATTGAATCTTAAAGGTTGCTGGTGGAAAGCAGATCCTGCTCAGATGCCTATTTAAGGCTTCTACCTACCGTATATAAAACAATTCAGCGGTGTGTGAAATAACAACAAACATATAGCAAATAAATATAATGAATATATAGTTTTGAATCTCCATTTGGTGCCCTAAAAGATGCATGAATTCCTCCAAAATATCTCAAACCGTTGAAATTTGTAGTTACGTTTTGTAACAACTAGATGGCAATGCACATTTGCTTCCCATATACAGTATATTGTGTTCAGTCAACTATTAATAAATTCAGGCCTGCAGAACTTGCACAGAACTGATGGTGAACAAACTGATGCAATGAAGCAACCTAACATCATTTCAAACAAGCACATTTTAACTGTGCAGAGTCTTTTGTCGTTTCTAGTTAGTTGTGAAGGCTTTTTGAAGGTTCTTTGAATACATTTCTTAGACCTTGGCTGTTTTTTTAATGAACGTTCTCCCCAACTCTTGTACTTACAAGATACTGTATTGCACAAAATGTGTTTTAGGAAAGTTCAAGCTGTGGACAAGTATAGGGCTAAAAGAGTGTCAGTAAACGCAGACAATCCACATGCATCCATCATCTTTGCCCGCTTCTTCCTTTTCAGGTCACTGGTGTCCATATCCAGCAGTCACTGTGCAAGAGGCGGGGTGCACCCTGGACAGGTTAAAATAATCCACAGAAATCTAAAAATTTAGTCCAGAGCACCTGAGATGAATAAATAAATAAATAAATAAATAAATAAATAAATAAATAAATAAATAAATAAATAAATAAATAAATAAAAATCTGCACCATCAAGATCTGAGGAATGCATCATCCTTCAACTGAAGTTTTCAGCTAATAAATCTTTGGGAATCAGCTTCTTTGTGCTAAAATATTATTAATATTTTTATTTGTTAAATTGTTATCCTTGATCATATTCATACACTCAACTAAACAAATGGAAACAAATTATGGCTTATGGCTGCAAGTAACAAAGTGCCAATACCATATGAAATGACTTCAATCATTAAGCATAAACATATGCTCAAAGAACTGTTTGATCTGTTGTCTGACTTGTCCGTCTTTTGTTATCTTAACATAAATCCACTCTTGAGTGAAAAAGCAGCCATATAAAAAAAGAAAAGAAAAAAAAGAAAGAGTGCCTGAAAAAAAGTTGACATTTTGAAAGATTACAAGAAGGTCAGGGGTCTGCAACTGCATGCGGCTCTTTCAGGCTTTGATCAAAACTAAAATGAAACTAGTTAAATTGTTGCCAACAATGAAAATGGCTAGTTTCAGCAGATTTCCTGTAATTTTAAAACATGTGAAGAACAGTACAAATACAAGGCGTAAAATGCCAGCATGTTAGTCGACTTCCAGTCTCTCAGCGTGATCTTTCTCTCAAAACCTTGAGAATGTTTTGGAATATCTTTAAGACAAGTTGCTGAGAAGGAATATTTGATGACTCGAAGAATAAAACACACACAAAAAAATCAAAGTCAAAATAAACAAAAGTTTTTTCTTAAAAAATTTAATTAGATATCCAACAAAACTGACCTGAAATTATATACTGTACTGTCTTTAACGTTATGATTTAAGTAAAAATACTTAATTCTTCAACAATTAAAAGAACTGCAGAGTTCTGTGTTTTAATAGTTTAAAATTGTGTATTTCTTTCTTTACATGAATCTGGTCTTTTCTTTTGTATTAAAATATAAAAATACCAATAAATGTTAATAATAGTTAGACATTTTTCATTTTATAATATCACCCCCACTGGCTGGAAAAGCCATCTCCAACAAACCCCATGAGCCAGCAGTTGACGCAGCTGGAGCAGGACTTGCAGCTCTGACATCGTAATTAATAAGTAAATGGCAAAAATGGCTCTTGTTATCGAAAAGGTAGCCCCTGGTCTAGCTGCTTGAAGCAAAGTGTAAAGAAGTTTCTGTTTTTAATTTTCTACATCTGCCTTATAATCTGTCAAAAAATAAAAAAATCTGTATTTCTCTCTTGTCTATTGTTGATTGTTCAAGGAAAATCTACTGTTGCTGTTGTCATCATTCTTTAGTTTGCAGACAGGTCCCTATGAGTCCTCGAGGCTCAATGAGATTAACCTGACTAAATAAAGGTTGAATGAAAAAAAAAAAAAAAGAGATGACTTATGTTTTTTCATAATCCTTGTAAGGCAAAATAAAGTAATGGCCTTCTTATAAAACGGCTCCATGAATTACAAGTTTAAAGTGGATTTTGTTTGAATAATTCAGTCACAGACGGTGTTTCAGGTTATGGCTTTATTCCTGCTGGTGTGTTTTATTTTATTTTTCATTTTGTAGGACAAAAATATTAAGAACAAAAACTGATCACAAGTTACAGGAACAAATTGTGACACACAAACCCACACATTGGTGATACAAATTATTAAACAGATTTTTTTTTAAAGTAAATACATTGTGTTGTTTAAATGCACATCAGGTCGTTGTTATCACTCTTGTGGAACTATTATCATTTATTAATCAATTTATTTGAAAATGCATTTGTTTTTTCAGGAAAACACTCAATAACATTACCAAGGAGCTATACCAATAATCTTTTTAACATGTTGCAACAAGAACTTCCGTATTAGCCTGTAATGTGCAAAACGATAAGTTTATGGTCTCATTAAATCCTCTAATAAGACTTTGACTCCAGGGTTTGTTTAACTTTTAAAACATTAACTGTACGGTTGATTTGAGACTTCCTCTTTAGGCCACGAGGGTTTTATGATCCAGGTCAGACAACCTGTGAACCGAAACACGAGACACTGGACACACACACGTTTGTTTTTCTATCTTTGTGGGGCCATTGCATTGACTTCCATTCATTTTTCATTCATTTCTACAGCCTAACCCTGACCTTTACCCTAAACCTAACCCCTAACCCACCAATGGGACTGCTTCTTATGGGGCCCGGGCTTTGGGCCCCATAAGAAGCAGTTGGTCCTCACAATTTGGTATAACTCAGAAAAATGGGCCTCACAACGTAACATAAACAAGGACACACACACACACACAAAGAGGGGCTGCATGTTAGACAAACTTAATGTGCGATATTATTTAATGCTGCATGATAAACATATGGTGTTGCTGAGCAGGTCACCTTAGCCCCAGTTGCTCCCCGGGTGCTTTCCATAGCTGCCCACTTCTCCACCTGGTGGTGGATGGGTTAAATGCAGAGAGCCAATTTCATCATCGTATGGAAACATACAATGATGACAACACATAACACATTATTATTATTATTATTATAATTTTTATCATAAGCCCAAGTTCTCCTCTGTCATGACTCTCATGTAAACCAGGTGTGGGGCTCAAGGGGAGTCTGTTGGATTCACTGAACGTATCAAACATGCAGAACATGAACACACGGTACTTTCAATATATCTGTCTAGGATTTATTGCAGATATTGATATTGAGCTCCCTGATGCTAAAATAATAATTCTTGATATGTCGTCAGCCCTGACATAAACTTTATTGCCTTGAACAATAAATTTTGACAAGTTTACCTGAGATTATGGCCTAAAGTTACCGGCTGGACTCATCCCGCTCTTTGACCCCGCCCCCTGACCCTCACTCTACTCTGCCAGATGTTTCCGGAGGCGCGCCACCACCTCCTCTGCGTTGGCCCACGGCACCGTCACGGCTTTGAACACCCCGGGCGTGGCTTCGTGGGTCTCCGTGATCAGCTGGTGCATGGGGAAGTGCTTCCTCGGGAAGGCCACGTCGTGGGTGCCGAGGAAGAGCGCCGGGCAGAAGTCGTTGGCCCCGTCCCCGACGTAGAAGACCCTCTGGTAGGGGCGGCCCCGCTCCTGCGTCCTGCGCGCCACGTAGTCCCTGACCACTGCCTGCTTGCACATGTTGACGGGGCACCGCTGGCAGTCGTGGGAGTGGAAGGGCCGCAGGATCAGCCGCCCGTTCCGGTTGAAGGTGGCCTGGTTGGTGAAGACCCGGTGGAAGAGCTGGCGGGCCCCGGCGCGTCGGAGCCACGAGTCGATGAAGAAGGTGTTGGAGTCGGACGCCAGCACCACCTCGAAGTCCTGCCGCATGCGCAGGAACTGGAAGAGGTTGAGCATCCCGGGGGTGGCGGGGATCTTCTCCATGACGCCGCGCAGGTCGCTCTCGGTGACGCCCTGCTCCGACAGGAAGCCCAGCACGCGCTGCATGTACTCGTTGTAGCGGCCCGGCTCGTAGGTGTCCTTCAGCCAGCAGGGCAGGTTCTGGCCCGGGGCGGTCTGCACCACCATGTCGTCGCTGGTTTCGTCTACGATGGTCTCGTCGAAGTCAAAGAAGATGAGGAAGCGCTTGTCCGAGGAGATGGGAGCCGAACGGGAGGCCATGGTGACCTCTGACCTCCGGGACCTGGGGGGGATGAGGTGGGACAAAACAGCAGTTGAAGATTGGCACAAGAAAAGTTGTCAAGTGGCATCAGTTTCATCTCCACAGTGCACAAGATCAGAAGGCTCAGTCAAACAGCGACGGGTGAGGAGTTGGGTGGCAGCAAATAAAACCAAGATAAGCCATGAAAAAAATAAACAGTATGAAAAGTATTTTAAAGTGGCACTCAACCCACTGTGAAACGGTAGCCCCGCCCCCAAGACGAAATTCAAAAAAGTGCAACAAAGTTGCGGGCGGCCGTGGCGTAGTGGTAATGGCAGTCGTCCCCCGATCGGAAGGTTGGCGGTTCGAATCCCGGTTCCCCACACCATGTGTCGTTGTGTCCTTGGGCAAGACACTTAACCCCGAGTTGCTCCCGGTAGGACTGGAAAGCACCTTGCATGGTAGTCTGCCGCTACCGGTGTATGAATGTGTGTAGCATTCAATGTGTGTAGCGCTTTGAGATTTTCACTAATGAAAAGCGCGTTATAAATTGAATTCATTATTATTATTATTATTATTAAGTGGGAGTGTCAACAGACACCGCCTAAAGGAGGCGGGTGGGGGTGGAGCAAGGAGGTGTGGCCAGGACGAGAAACCGTTATTGTTTCTGAATGTTAGAATTACATTAGTAATAAACAACAGGCAACAACAAAGAATTATTATGTACTCACCCGATCTATCCGAAACAAAAGGCGTAAAAAAAAAGAAAATAATACAAGAAATGCCATGACACGACCGAGGTTCGAACCTGATCCCACACCCGCACCTACACCATTGCCCTATCGTGGCAGTTATGCATTACTCGTCCATCGCAAGATAAGAAAGCAAATATACAACCATATAGTTTCGATGTAGTGAAAAGTATTCCTAAAATAAATAAGTTAAAATATACAAAGAAGTATTGCCATTCCGAAAACTATAATATGCTTCTTTGCAGTACTTTTCCAGAGTGCAATGTACCACTTCCATATAAGTTACTGTATGAACTGCAGCGAGGACCTTCTCATCTCTGCAGGGGATTGGCTCTAATAATAATAATAATACTAATAATAATGAATTCAATTTATAACGCACTTTTCATTAATGAAAATCTCAAAGTGCTACAAGGAGCAACAGAATTAAATGTCAATAAAACAAGTAATAAAACTAGTAAAATCAATAACAGTATCAGCTAAGATCAAAAGTAGAATCATGAGGAGGTAGAGTATGCTCGGTTGAAAAGAAAGGTCTTCAAGCCGCTCTTAAAGTCACCCACAGACTGTGGGGCTCTTAGACAGTCAGGAAGAGAGTTCCACAGGCGGGGGGCAGCCACACTGAAAGCCCGCTCTGCTCTGCTTGAACCACTTATGTAACGAAAGCGTGCGAAAACACGTCACAGTGCGAATCATAGACTAATCAGAAAATTAAGGTGTAATTCACCAATTCAACCCATAGGACTACCGTAAACACGTTTTTAGACCAAATATTGCCGATTTAAACTAATGCGCACAAATATGTGAAAATTAACAAATACATAGTGCTATACAACATTTTAGACACATTCTAGGGAGTTTATCAGCTAAAAAAGTTAATTTTGAGTTTAGTCCCTGCAAAGTCACAAAGACTTGATCAGGGGTCTGCAACCTTTATAATCAAAAGAGCCATTTTACGCCTTCGTTCATTAAATTAAAAGTGTTCAGAGCTGCAACAACATGCTACGACTGTAGTTATCAACTGGTGGTCCATGGGCCACTTTAGGTTTGTTGGAAGGAGCTTTTGTGGCCACTAGGGGTGACATTATATATATAAAACAACTAATAATTTATATTTTTTACAATTTTAGACAAATGAAAAGACCTGATTCTTTTAAAGATAGTTTTTTTAAAATTAGTATGAACTATGCAGACCTAGGTAATATTTTTAATTGTGGAAAAATAAATTAAGTATAGAAATAAAGCATAAAGTTAAAGTGGGTATGCTTTACTCCTTGTACTTGTTCCAGTACAGTATTTAAATATTTGCAAAATAAATGACAGGAAAATGTATTTAACTACTGGTAATACTTTTTTGTTGGTTGTATAACAACAAATAAAATTCAGTTTTATGTTAGTTGTGGTCAGAGCTTGAAAGAGCCGCAGGTTGTAGACCCCTGGACTAGATGAATAAGTTCATAAAGATTTAGAAAGACCAAACGCAAACTAATACTTTGTGTGTTTGTTTACTGAAACAGGTCGAACAGTAAATGTTCCTCTCCAGCAGACGTTTAGCTGATGGTGCTCCATGCACCACCCTGCTCGATCACTTGTATTTTCTCTTGACCGTCATCTCATTCAATCTTTCTTTTTATTGTTTGTGTTCAATTTATTCTTATATTTTCACCTGAAAGTCTTCCCAGAGATTTTACACTTGCCCATTTCTGCCATATATTTATTTATCCAGCCTGATCACATGACTCAAGGTGGATTTTGGTGGATTTACCCAAGGGCTTTGTTTACACTGAGTGCAGACCTGCACTTTGCATATCAACCTGGAAAACTAATTCAGGAGAACATTTTTTTATGTTTGGCTTCATATTTTGCAGAGGACCTTTAAAATCTAGCCCAGAGCAGGTGTCTTTCACCTGGT
This sequence comes from Garcialebias charrua, assembly GCA_038048925.1. NCBI lineage: Eukaryota > Metazoa > Chordata > Actinopteri > Cyprinodontiformes > Rivulidae > Garcialebias > Garcialebias charrua. Next base: position 25,359 of record JBBPBX010022777.1, read on the forward strand.
GTATGATAAAAATAAAAATAAAAAGTCTGCAACTAAAAACCAAGTGAAAGAACGAAAGTCATCATGAAGCACGAAAGCATAAAACAGGGAGTGAAGTCTGCAAAACGATCAACGATAGACGCATGACGTCGTGCATACCGTGGATTTCTTCTCTTGACCTGAATCAACCAAAGTCGAGCCTGAAAGATAAAAAAAACGCATTCCTGTTATGAGAAATCAGAGCAGAAAGCATCATGTGGAGCTACTTAGATTACACTATTAAAAATCACGTCCGAAGGTCAATTAAAAACACTTTCATAATCTAATTATATATTAATTAATATTAATTTATATGCTGAATTAGGCATATTCTCAAAGGACTGTTGTTGAAAACAAAAGCTGTATGTGTTATATAAAGCAGAAAAATATGACAGATTTTTTTCTACACCTATAGGTCACTTCTCAAAGTTTTCATGTAAAGAGGAGTGTACATGCTTAGTACACATGACCTTAGTAAAAGTACACAGTATCATGTTCTCTAATGAAGTGTGGAAGTAACCTGCTGCATCAAGATCATTCTGAAGGAAGTGACAGGCTTGAAGAACTCAGTTTTTTTTTAAAGAGTCCTTTGAAGAAATAAATTAACTTTTTTCTTGACTGACAGATTTCTCCCCAAAAATGCCTGTTTCATTCATTGAGATTATATTTACAGGATTTACGCATGTATTAATTTAATACTATTTATTTTCACATTTGATCATTTATTAAATTACATTGATCACAGTTACCTGCATGATTCTAAATTTATCAAGTTTTGCTCATCCAAACATCAGCCCAAACATGATGTTGTTAAAACACTGATTTTATTTTTTTAAAGATATTTATGATAAAACACCTGAAACTCTCACAGAGAACTTGGTGAGCTGACCTTTAATAATTTATTACATCACCTTCATGTAGGGGCGAGCGGTTGTGTTGGGTAGCGGGGAGTCCTCTGCTGCTCTCACCTGAGCTCAGGCAGACTGCAGGCCCCGCCCTGCTCTGCTCTGATTGGCTCAAACTGAAGCTCCGCTTCTCGTCATTGGTTGAAAGCGGAGTCAGTTTAATTCTTATCATTTTTAGATTTAATGGCTTAGTTTAAAAAGACAAGAAAACGCTTCACCCCCCCCCCCTTCATTTTTTACTGATGACGAAAATCTGTCTCGGCGACGGAGAATAATCCATAACTGTTAATCTGCATAAAAGAGATTTTTAATAAAATATGAATAATGAGCGTTAATCTGTTTTAAGGTTTGCACACAAGCTTATAAATCCTTGTAGCTGTTCGAACGATCTGCTAACCTTATATTCTAAAATAAATAAACACTGTAAATAAAAACAGTGAAACAAAAAATAATTTAAATAAAAACTAGATTTTGTCTTTTTAAATCATAAAGTTAATAGAAGTTAAAATGCATCACCGGCGGTGGTTCGGGTCCGGAGTCCGTCAGGTCCGGTCCGGTCTGTAGTGCACCGGCCGCGGCTCGCGGACCCTTTTATGTGCCGCTCCGAACGCGTCGTGAACGCGCCCTGCGCTCTCTAGGTCCGCCCACCGCGCGCGCTCACGACACTTTCTCTGGAGGAGAGAGAGAAAAAGAGACAAATACATAGAGAACTTTCGTGCACGTTTCAGTGTTTGTTCCAGAACCAGAACCAACTGAAGACTCTCCGTCACGTGATGATGCTCAGCTACTTAACTCATATTCAACCTTTATTGTAAAACTCACAAAGTTTCGGGTTTCCTTTCATTAGAATGACTCTTTAATTAATTGTTAATTTATTTTATTTAACTTTTTATTGTATTGTATGTATAATTGTCATGTTTTTAAATGAAATGAAT
>JBBPBX010022778.1:4558-29579 GCA_038048925.1 Garcialebias charrua
GTCCTCTACTTACGAACGAGTTCCATTCCTACGGCCGTTCGTATGTTGACAACAACAATATAAAAAAACAGCTCGAGCTGTTTCAAAAAACTGACAAAACGTTTAAAACAGAAGTACTAAAAATAAACCAGTGTGAAAATACTTTGTGTAAAATATCTTGGCCAAAAGTTTAAACAGAAGTATAGATTAAGTATACTTAGACTTTTAGTTTATTTTTAGTATAAGTCAAGTATTGTGTAAAATAAAATAAGTATACTTTTGATAAGTACCTAAAAAGTAAACTGAAAGTATACTCTTATTTTTTTAGTTTAAAATTAGTGTACTTTAAGTATACTTGCATATACTACTTTTTGGTAAGGGTTGAAAAACTGTTTATTTGCAAAACATGTTGTACACTTGAGAATGTTTTTGTACACATGCATGTCTTGTTGCACACGTGTGACTACTTTCAAGACTAACTTATCTTCTTACTAAACTAATACAGATTAAAAATGATTAACAATGTTTGAGCCAAAGTCATGTACAGTAGGCTACTCAATGTGCTCCAGCGCCACAGAGTACATTTGTGTCTTTATGCTGCCCTCTTGTGTTCACTCTAAGAAGTGCACGTCCTTGAAAACGGAGATGTTAGTAGAGCTTTACAAAATGAGCTAAATTAAATTAAAAGAAACATTTTCTGTCAATCAATGTGTGGATTTTCACCTTTTTGTTGCAGTATGCTGCCCACCATATTTTACATATTTTCCCAACAGAGCACGTTACTGTCAAACTGCAGGTTTACTTGTGGTTCCTACAAAGACAAGAAAGTTTGTGCTCAACAATCCAGGTACCAAATCCAATCATTCTCAGTCGGGTCATCTGGACAATTTATTTTTTATACAAACCAAAAAGGCGTTCAATACAAGATCAACTGGACTTTATTTGTTGCAGAAAACGTATCGACTCCTATCCAGGAGGCTTTTTCAATTCCATGAACAAACTGTGGGAAGTTTGCAGTTATAACAGAACCACGCACCATCATATGTAAATTGCAAGCTGAGGTAACACATACATGTAAATTGACAGATCACACCTTAACAGTAGGGGGTTCCCTTGAGGTCTCATGTCCTGGACGACTGAGAATCTTCACCAGCATATTTTTATACAAACGTTTCACCCTCCATCGGGAGGGCATCATCCAGAATTATTGGATTTGGTACCTGGATTATTGAGCATGAACTTTCTTGTCTTGAACCACTTTGGCTGTGGCTGCCTGCCTGGAAGGAGTCGACGAGGGACAGGACAGCCCCCAGAAACCATCTTGGCTCCAGCAAACTGGTTGGTCCACTTAAGATGTTTACTGCTTGGTGGGGAAACAGTTTGCTGGAACTCCTCTGACTGATGATGCCCTTCGGATGGAGGGTGAAATGTTTCTATAAAAAAGAAACTGTCCAGATGACCCGACTGAGAAGTATTGGATTTGGTTCCTAGAGTTTCCAAAAGCAGAATAGGAGGAAGATCTTTCAGTTGTCAGGCTCCTCTCTTGTGGAACCAACTTCCAGTTTCTGTCTGTGAGGCTGACACATTGTCCAGTTTGAAGACTTTCCTTTTGGATAAATCCTATAGTTAGAGTTGGTTTGTGTTTCCTGAGCTGTCCCTTAGTTATGTATAGGCTTAGACTGCTGGAGGACAAACTGACCTCATTTCCTCTCTCTGCTGCTGTCTTTACTTACTCTGCTCTGCTTGTTTGTGTTTAGAATTATTTCTTTCTTAATATGGTTTTTGTCTTTCCTCCTATAGAACGTACATCTGGACGTGCATTCTGTGTTTGTTTCTACTTCCTGTCCTCTCCAGTGGCGGACTTAGACATTTTGGGGCCCCAGGCAAACCTTTGTAAAGGGGCCCTCCCCCAAATCAGCCTAAATGTACCGCTAGGCCCTGCCCTGAAGGTCAAAGATTTTCATGTTAATACTCTAATACTGGGAACTAGACAATAAAAACAACCGTTTTTTCCCCTCTACTTTAATAAGGTACACCTATCCTTTAAAGGCTTTTTACGTTTTTCCGCTCCGCTTTCGTATTTTCGCGTTTGCTTCATCTGTTTTCCATCTCCTCTGTCTTCCCGCTCAAGCATACTGAGCACTTCCTGGATTTTTGGGTGATGTGCAACGCTCATTAAGGCTAGGCGCCTGACCATGGCCAGATGGCAGTCAGAAAAGGTTCAGCTGAGGAGCCTGTTGTGTGAATAAAACACCATCAGACAAGAAGCAAGTTTTAAGTTGTTTGTATTGTATAGACTTGGGAAGGTATTTATAATAATATTGTTTGTAATAATAATCATTTTCTTTGATTATAACCAATAGACAGAATACACACAAAAAAACGGACCCTAATTACAACCAATAGACAAAATACACACAACAAAACAGACCCTGATTACACCCAAGTGTTCTTTTTTTTTTCTATTTTAAATCAGTTCTTGAATCCCGGATGATTAAAGGTCCATCAATCAATAATCTGGTATTTTGTAGTTCATGATCCAAGGTAATATGTCCAGAAAAAAAACTAATTGTTTGGTGCAATTTAAGTCCTACTGCACAGCTGCGGTGATCCGGTAGCTCACCATCCTGGGTGGGAACAGGGGGTGAAAAAAAAAACCTGACCTAAACAAGGTCATAAACAAAACAAAAATTAGCATTACTATATACACAGGACTAAACTGTTATCAAAAATAGTTAAACATTCACAAAAACGATAAAGCTCTGTATTTGTTGTATAACACAATCATTGTTCTACACTTAATCTATTGTATTGATGTTTGGGGGAATGCGTGTAAAACAATCACAAAGCCTATTTTTGTATTACAGAAAAGAGCTGTAAGAATTATCACTAGAAAACATTACTGTCATCCATCAAGTACATTATTTTATCAACTGAAGTTATTGAAGTTCCATGATTTGGTAGACTATAATATTTTATCAGTTATGTATAGGGCTCAAAATAATGCATTACCTTTAAATATCCAAATGCATTTTGTTAAAAGACAAAGTTGTTATAATCTTAAGGGGACAGAGATGTTTGTAAAACCACAATTCAGAACTAGTTTGAAGGGACGTTCTACCTCAATCCAGGGAATTAGATTATGGAATGGCTTGGAGAATGTAGTTAAAAATGCCAAGTCAATGTTTACATTTAAGAAAATGATCAAAACAAATGTGTTAAAAAAATATATATGAAATAGCGTAATGTGTATTGTATTAGTTAGAAAATTAGAAAGAGTTAGTCATTTTGTACTGTTGGTTGAAGATTATTATTGTTTAATCTGATTGTTGGAAGTAAGGGGCAGATATAATAAGATTTATTCTTCTTTCTGCTACCTTTCATTTTTTTATATTTTGTACATTATCATTTATGAGATTGTCTTGTATTGTTTCTTTTGTAAAAAAAATGAACAAATTTAATAAACATAAACATAAACATAAAAACAAATAAAATAATTCCTGCAGGTATTTTTCAAGAATCATTCAAATGTCCTGTTAAGCACCTTGGTCAATGCAAGGCATTGTAGGAAGGTGCTATACAAATAAAGTTTATTATTATTATTATAACTTCAATTCAAAGACCACATCAACATTACAGATCAAATTAAAGTTACAGATCAAGTTTTAAAGTGCACTTCCAAGTTGTATCCCAGTTTAATTCATATAAGAGTCAATTAAGCTTAATTTACTTCAATATTACTGGTTGGTCCACATAAGTTGTTTACAGCTTGGTGGGGGAAGATCAGTGTGCTGGAACTCTGACTGAGGAAGCCCTCTGGACTGAGGGTGAAACGTTTCGACTAAAAGAAACTGTCCAGATGACCAGATTGAGACTTATCAGATTACTTCAATATTGTTTCAAAAAACAAATAGTAATTTCTTTTGTTTTGTTGCGCAACCCAAAATAAATTAACCAATTCCAAATTTCTATAGGCAGTCAACAGATTTAATGAAAAGTAACTAAAATGATCCTAAAAGGATGAAATTACAAAAATCAAAGGATTTATTTAATACTTAACGTATGTATATTCTCTTCGGCCACGAAATTAACAAAAAGAGAATGATCTTTTAATCACTAAGACCACTTTTAAGTCTCAAATACATAAATGGAGTGGGCATGTCACCACCGCATTTCTATTTCATAAAAGGAACCCAAATACATAAAACAAATGACTCACCGTCGAGTGGTTGACACAAAACACCCAATACAATCCTCCGGCCGCGTTAATTTGGCTTGATACAGCGGGGTTCTCTCATGATTTATGAAGACGCCGAGCACAACCAGCTAGCCACAACGTTAGCACCCGAGTTCACCTCTGACCCGGAAGATGTCAAGATGGAATAGTCCATTTTTAGTAGGGGGATACAGAAATCGACCGGTTTTTGTATTGCGCTTTTAATGATTGTTTTCATCGTAACTATAATTATTTTTATGTTAAACGTACATTAACAAGCAAGAGCAATGTTAGTGATGTAAGTGACTGGCCGGGGCGGGGCGGGGCTGGGGCCCCTGCTGATTGGGGGCCCCAGGCAACGGCCTCATTTGCCTATATGGTCCTCTCAAAGCCATCTGGTTGAAGAAGCAGATGGCTGCTTGTCCTGCAGAGCCTGGTTCTGCTGGAGGTTTCTTCTTGTTAAAGGGAGTTTTTTCTTTCCACTGTCTCCTTTGTGCTTGTTCAGGATGGGAGACTGAGACAACGTGAAGATTCAACTTGTCTGCTGCTTCCTTAGATACAGAACTTTTACTAATAGTCTTTTCTGTGTATGTGAATATTTCTGTAAAGTGCCCTGAGACAACTTTGTTGTGACTTGGTGCAACAGAAATAAACTGACTTGAACTGCAGGGACAAAGGTCTGTAAAGAAAACATGACGTCTGCATCAGGAGGGATTTACCTGAGTGCTTAGTCCAGAACAGAAACTGCGAGAGGACATGAGTTTATGATAAATTAGGGAAACAAACAGTCTGGGACTAAGAAAGAGAGATTAGGCAACGGGTGCTTTGCTGTAAGTTTGTGTGGTGTTTTACTGGGAGGGGGCTGCTGGGAATGAAAAGAAATGGTAGAAACGTCTGTTTTTGAGGTCCTGTCTACATCACTCAAAATAATTTTGAAAACGTTAATTTCAGCTGCATTTGCACCTTCAAAACACACAAATAAGTTTTGGTGAAAAATGTTTCTTTCCAAAGTTGATACTTGTCAAAGTTTTGATGTTGTTGGGACTTGTAAAGAAGATTTCCCAGAACAATGGCGTACACCCACTGTTACTTAGTGCTTTTGTCTCCATCTACACTATTCAGGGCTTGGTGGAGTGTATCCACTGCATCCCTCGCTGGTGGTCCAGGGACGTCTGTTCCGTGCACGCAACCCGTCAGCAGAGCTTCTGTCTGTTGTCTGAACACTGGTGCTGGTCTGGTGCTCTCACAGATCTTACTATGGACACCTTTAGATTACTCTAATCCGCTTAAGGATCAAAATCAAAAAGATGACATTTTCTGACAGCAGACTTTATTATCCATCCATCCATCCATCCATTTTCGTCCGCTTATCCGGGGTCGGGTCGCGGGGGTAGCAGCCTAAGTAGGGAGGCCCAGACTTCCCTCTCCCCAGCCACTTGGAGCAGCTCCTCTGGGGGAATCCCAAGGCGTTCCCAGGCCAGTCGAGAAACATAGTCCCTCCAGCGTGTCCTGGGTCTTCCTCTGGGTCTCCTCCTGGTGGGACATGCCCGGAACACCTCACCAGGGAGGCGTCCAGGAGGCATCCTAACCAGATGCCCAAGCCACCTCAACTGGCTCCTCTCGATGTAGCTCCCATTTGAACTGCCTTAACACAAAAAACTTTCTCACACATTATCACTCAACACAAAGTTTTTAACACTGGACTCTGTGTCATCAAACGGGTTATTCACTTGTGCTCATTCAGTTTGCACTACTTCTCATATTTGCACTAATGTTTGTATTACATTACTGCCTATAGTCATACTACTGTTTACATTCACTGTTTACATTTATTAATACGGTTTACATTTATTACTACTGCTTTACATTTATTACTACTGTTTACATTTACACTACTTTTATCTACACTACTGCAGATACATATACAGCATTCTCTGACTAGCCTTATCTAAGGATGCCAAATGTGCCTTATGTGCCTTACTGCATATGCCACTTTGCCTCTATACCAACATCAACTACCTCATACATATACTGTGTACATTAACTCATATGCTGCTGTGCCACTCTTTGCAAATGTCAATGCTAGAACCTTCAGTTTATTTTATAGATATACTTTTTATACTTTTTATACTACTATGCAAAAACTCAGGACAGTATTACACTTTTATTATTTCATTTTATGCTTATGTTCATTGGGTGTTTGGTGTTTTAGGGGTGTTTGGTGTTTCAGTGTTGGTGTAAATTTTCATACTTTTATACTATTATGAAAAAACTCAGGACAGTGTTACACTTTTACTATTTTATGCTTATGTTTATTAAATGTTTTAGTGTTTAGATGGTTACTGTTGCACCGAGGGACTGAGAGAAACGCAATTTCAATCCTGTGTATGTCCTGTACATATTGCAGTTCTGACAATAAAGTTGACTTTGACTTTTGACTTAGAAGCAGCGGCTCTACTCCGAGTCCCTCCCGGATGACTGAGCTTCTCACCCTATCTCTAAGGGAGAGTCCAGCCACCCTGCGGAGAAAACTCATTTCAGCCGCTTGTATCCGAGATCTTGTTCTTTCGGTCACAACCCAAAGCTCATGACCACAGATGAGGGTGGGAACGTAGATCGATCGGTAAATTGAATTAAAGTTATTATTATTAATTATTGTAAAATACGTATAGAATCATGCTAACTACACTGTCATATACATGGGTTCCTGAATCTGTAACAAAATGAGAGAGCTTATTTATTTTTTATTTATTGTCCCAAGAGGCAGTAACTCCACGGGTAAGCCATGCTCAGAGCGCCAAAGCCCCCGCCTTTGGCCATTGCCCATGGCGTCATGCACCCGACTCGTATACCCTGCAGGTGGTGGGTCCACAGGAAGGCAAACCCATGCTGCTCGTTCGGGCTGAGCCCCACTGGGCCCCATGGGTAGAGACATGGTCACCAGGTACTTGCCGACAAGCCCCTCCCCCAGGGCTGGCTCCAGGTTGGGGCCCTGGTAACCCACATCCGAGCATGGGACATGTTTTGATCCATACAAGCGTGTTGAATTGATCTTTGTCTGGCTTGTCACCTAGAACCAGTCTGCCCTGGGAGACCCTACCAGGGTGAATTACAGTGACCCCCAGCAGCAGAGCTCCAAGGATCATTCAGACACACAAACTCCTCCACCACGATGAGGTGGTGTCAAGGAGGACAGAAAGAACGAGATCATGGATACAGGCAGTTGAAATGAGTTTCCTCTGCAGGGTAGCTGGACTCTCGCTCAGGGTGAGAAGTTCAGTTGTCAGGAGAGAGTAGAACTGCTGCTCCTCCACATCCAGAGGAGACAGTTGAGGTGGTTCATCTGGTCAGGATGTTTCCTATAGGCGCGTCCATGTGAGGTGCTTTGGGCATGTCAGTCTGGAAGGAGACCCTGTGGAAGACCCAGGACACGCTGGAGAGACTACATTACTCGATTGGTCTGGGAACGCCAACTTCTCGGATGAGAAGCGAAACGTCTTCTGTTCCAAATAAAGTCCAGTTGTTCTTGTGTTGAACTCTTTTGAACACCTTGTGGTCCTCCCAGAAGAGCTGGAAGAGGCTGTGGAAAGAGATGTCTGGACCTCCCTGCCCCCGAGACCTGACTTCAGAACACGCAGAAGATGATGGATGTTTATTTATTTACAATGACTTTTTTCTTCTTTTACACTTGTATTTTTTTTGCACATAATCTCATCTATCAATCAATCAATCAATCAATTTATTCACTCGATTAAAAAAAAATCATCAGTTTACAAACACAGTCTCTGACAAAACATATTTACACGAGTGAAGAGGGAGCAGGAAGAAGAAAATCTTGTATAGACCTGCCCCCTTTCTCAATAATTACAAAAATGTCATGGCCGTAAACATTAAATTAACAAAACAAGTTGCAAACAATATCTAAACAATAACATACATAACAATATATCACTCTTCCCATTAACAACTCAAAAGTGTATAAGAGTTAATCATTCTTTTTTTATAAAGTTTCTTGAATTGGTTTATTGTAGAGCAATTTTTAAACTCCTCATCCAAACTGTTCCATAGTTTTACTCCATGCACCGAAATGCACATTTGTTTTAAAGTAGTACGCACAGTTTTACTTTTGAAATCATACTTCCTTCTGTTAGTTCTTTCACAAGAGCTCAAGACAAAGAACTTTTGTAAATTAAATGGCAATAATCTCTTTCTAGCTTTAAACATTATCAATAACATTTTTAAATTAACCATCTAGACTAAGGTCACAATTTCATTCGAGATCTTGAAAAGAGACAACATAAAACTGTATTGATCCCGCAGGAAATTGTTGTTCTAGCTAAAGATAACTTGAGGCATAAACATTTAATTACCTATATAATTAATCCTTCAGTAATTAATGTCCATAGAAAACATTGCCTGGTAATACTGGATAAACACGTACCTGCCAAAAAAAGAAAAAGAAAAAAAGAAAACTACCAGTAAATGCCTCATTTGACTTTTTTATTTGCTTCTTGAGGTCTAAATTGGTACTGCTTGATACATTTAAACATCTAGTTCTATAATCAGAGAACAACCATACATCTTGCACTAAAGGTCAGAGCAGCACGGTGGAGCAGTTTGTACTGTCGCCTCACACAAACAAGGTCATACATTTTCCCCTATCATCCGGCTTTTCTGAGTGGAGTTTGCATGTTTCCCTGTGTATTCATGGATTTTTTATTTATTTTTCATTTACAGCTACAAATTATTTTATTTTTTCCACTGTTGTTTGACTCATTGGAGTTCATGTGGCCTTGTGATGAACCTCTCCAGGGTGTATCCAGCCTCGTGTACACGGTAGGAAAAAGTGTGTAAAGATGGATGGATGGATAGATACTGGTATATGGATGGATATCACTGGTGAAAATTAATTAGATGAGTATTATGGTACTTGACTCTATGGGAAACAATGGCTGCATTGTGCCATTGCTTCCAACAATTTTTTACCCAAAATTGGCACAAAAAATTCACGGGCAAAACTATGCTATGCAGTTTTTAGTGAGATTGATTTAAACATATTATATTATATGTTATATTATAATATTTTATATTATTATTACTGTACAGCAATATGTTATATTAACAGGCTTCCGTAGTTTAGGCGATACCATTTTTATATAAATCTTTTTGTGTTAATCGCGTTCACATAATAACGAGCAAATCTCGAATAAATTGTCTGAATTAAAAAGTGTATTTTGAACATTTTGACACGATAAAATATCAAAACAAAAAACTCCTTTAAACGAATTTACAATTGTTCAGGACTCACCCCCCTAAAAAATATGGTACAACCCAAGAGGTACCAGGGAAGACCTGTATCAAATCAAGCCCGTGACAGCGGACAAACCAGAGTTTTATAACAAGTATTCATGCATAGAGGTAGGTTTTATTCAGGAGTCTTCTTTTGACCTGGGTAACCTGGACTGTTTAACACCAGTGCCATGTTCTGCCGAGCTGTCAGGGTGAATGTGGGGAACTACTAATGTGACAAGTCGCTAACGATAGCTGAGCCAGCGTTAGCTAGCTGCTAGCCGGCTAACGGTTGCCTCCAAAGTGAATGCATTCAAACAGGAAGAAGTAGCATGCTAGCAGGAGGCTAGTTAGCCTTGTAGCTTGCCATCCTATTTTTGGATTGGCATTCCGGTAGCCAGTCACCTTTACTTAGCTACATTATCGGAACTGTATGGCGTGTTTATCAAGCAACAAAAACCTTTGTTAATGCATACAACGACTGTGTGTAAGAGTGAATTTTGTACATGGACTGTCAGGATGTTAAAGTTGTCTGACGTTAAATAAACTGGTGGGCCTTTATTCTCTCCTGGGAGTAATATGGGGCTTTTTATGAAAGAGAAGTGAAAGTTTACATTATTACACGCAGAGCTGTCGCTGTTGTAATGCTGCTGCACCTGACTGACTGTTTTTAGATGGAGATCTCTGTTTGTATTGTATATCTGATCATTTATTTTAATGTAAACATGTTTCAACTAAAGATGCACACTTTAGTTTTACTTAAGTGTGGTGTGATTTGTTGTCTTATCAGTGCAAAATCTATATGGCTGTAAAGGAGAATAAAAAGGTTTTGTTTTATAGTTACAGTATATTTTGTGCCTTAGTTTTTGTTGTTGAATTGTTTTATTTGGTATCACCATTTACTTTCTCAACATCCCAAGTTGTCTGTTTAGGTTTTGTTTTTATTTATTTATGTGTTTTTCTTACACAGCCCTTTGTTGGAACTATACAAGCCAATCTTCATTTTGGTGAATTGATGTAGACAAAGTGGATATTAGGAAAATATTTTTTGGGAAAAATATGATTCAGCTATTTATATGTTGCTTTGTTTTGAAAACACAAAAAACATTGTAAATGATCACGTATTCCTGTCTTGTTTATTTCCTTCTGTAGCCTGAAAGAGAAGCTCGACGATGTCCTTAAAGCCGCGGGTGGTGGATTTTGACGAGACATGGAACAAGTTACTGACCACAATCAAGGCCGTTGTGATGCTCGACTATGTGGAAAGAGCCACGTGGAACGATAGATTCTCGTATCCTGTACTGACTGCTTTAATATCTAAATATTATGGTTACATGAAGAGTAAAGTATGGCCTGTTAGTGTATTGATTTTAAATATATTATCTACCAGTAATTGTGAAAATAAAACAATTGCGTTAAAATGTATCATAAAATGAAGAGCTGCTACTTCAGGCTGAGGCCAAGTATTACACAAAGTTTTTTTTTTTTTCGTATACCTTTTCATGTTTATTTATTGTTTCTCCTTAACCTTGACGCCAGTGACATTTATGCTTTGTGTGTTGCGTACCCCGAACCTTTGGGTGAAAGGTTATACACAGAGACCAAAATATTTCTTGAGAATCATGTCAGACAGTTGTACAAGGCAAGTGCTTACTAAAAACAATATTTCTTTCATTCCTGTGTAGTACTGCGGCACGTAACACCGGTCATACTTATTTTTGTATTCCAGAAAGTTCTTGAGTCTGAGGAGAAGGTTTTAGTGATGTACCACATGTACTGGGAAGAGTACAGCAAAGGAGCCGACTATATGGACTGCTTGTACAGGTAACACCGAGACTTTTGTGTCATTGATACACTTCTATTGTTCTGTGATTCACAAGGTTCTTTAATATTTTCATTGAGATTATTTTTTACCTCCTTTACTTTCTTAGAACAGCATGCGTGTTGCTGTTACACTATTTTATGCACTTTAGTTAAAAAGTATACAGTATAAGGGATGATATGAGCTGGCGTTGGTGCTTGACTCTGACCAATCTACTTCTGTACTTGGGTCTTGGTTTAATTATATTTCACAAGACACCATTTTCCTCTCCGATTTTCTAGTGTACTCTAAAAGAACCTCGAAAAGGATTGTTTGAGGTGCCAAAAAGTATTTGACGTGCCCTAATTCACTGTAAATCACCTCACCTTGGAAGCTCTTTTAATCTATTTTTACACGTACTTCCTGTCAGACTGCTGCTGCTGCAGTCATGGGACGGAGAAAATCACCTTCTTTGAAGTTTGTTTAAATATCAGGATATAATACAAAATGTTCTGGTCTTTACTGGGTTCTAAAACTAAATCTAGCCTCAAGTATCACCAGAATAAATTAGCTTTTGTAGGACCTTTATGCTGTGTCCATTAGCAGCAATTTTTGAAATGGTAATTTTTCTGTATGTCTTCATGAGTCATGTCATCATTTATGGTTGTGGAGGAATTTTATCCAGTTCGCATAGCGGTGATGCATAGCGGTGATGTATAGCGGTGATGCATAGCGGTGACGCATAATAGATGCGACTTAAATAAAGGTGCGACATGTTAATGGATTTTTCCAATTTATTGCCAATACAGTAATTGGACAAAGCGACTTATAGAGAGGTGAGACTTATCAGGCAGAAAATACGGTACTGTCATCCATCAAGCACATTATTTTACCAACTGAAGTTATTGAAGTTCCATGATTTGGTAGAATATAATATTTTATCAGTTATGTACAGGGCTCAGAATAACACATTACCTTTAAATATCCAAATGCATTTTGTTAAAAGACAAAGTTGTTATAATCTTAAAGGGACAGATATATTTGTAAAACCAAAATTCTGAACAAGTTTGAAGGGACGTTCTACCTCAATCCAGGGAATTGGATTATGGAATGGTTTGGAGAGTGATGTTAAAAATGCCAAGTCAATGTTTACATTTAAGAAAATGATCAAAACTGAATTGTTAAAAAAAATAAAGTAGCTTAATGTGTATTGTATTAGAGTTAGAAAAATTAGAAAGAGTTATTGGGGACTGCCATGCATTCCTATTGTTCTACACCTCGGAAGTGTGTCTACATTTCTATCTGTGGGCGGCCGTGGCGTAGTGGCAGTCGTCCCCCGATCAGAAGGTTGGAGGTTCGAATCCCGGTTCCCCACACCATGTGTCGTTGTGTCCCTGGGCAAGACACTTAACCCCAAGTTGCTCCCGGTAGGACTGGAAGGCGCCTTGCATGGCAGTCGCCGCTACCGGTGTATGAATGTGTGGATGAATGGGTGGATGGTTGGTATTGTAAAGCGCTTTGGGGCTCCTCACAGGGGGCTGGAAAGCGCTATATAAATAAGCTCCATTTACCATCTCCATTAATGCGGCCTGAGCCACAATGTGTACCCCCACAAAAGTTGTATCAAAACGACTGACTCGGCCCCGTGATGTGTACTATTACTTTTATTGGCATTTCGAGTTACCATGGCGACATAATTTGCGAACAAAGATGCAATATTTCACCAACTCCAGGAACTAGTTGGTGACTGCCCACTTATTATTCTACACCTGAAAAGCGTATCTTTTTCAACTTCAATGCGGCCCGGACCGCAATATGGACCCCTCACATAAGTTATATCAAAATGACCGGCCCGGCTCTGGGAAGTGTGCTATTACTTTTATTGACATTTGCAGTTACCATGGCAACGTATTTTGCCAACAAAGATGCCAAATTTCCCATAGGAACTGAATAGGAGAAAACTCCTATTATTACCTAACGACCGGCCCGACTCAGAGATGTGTGCTATTACTTTTCTAAGCAATCGGAGTTACCATGGCGATGTATTTTGCTAACAAAGTTGCCATATTTCCCCATTGAAAATGAATGGGAGAACACTCCTCACACAAACTGCTGCTGTCAAGTCACATGATTTAGAATCTGATGAAAACGTACTCACTGTTGGTACTGTTTGAAACTCATAGAAAGTATTTATCAAATGTTTCTCTAGAACTGATTAACATTTGGAGCCATTTTGATTCAAGATGTCTGGCAACAGCCTGGCAGCCCCCGTCAAAGTTTCTCCGGAACTTTCTAGTATCACCTATTATTATTGGGGGCTGCCATTGCATGTAAATGCATGGAAGCCACCTATTGTTATTGTGCTCGAACGTGTGTCTACATTGTCGTCGACCGTTAATGCGGCCCGAACCACAATGTCTACCCCCACAAAAGTTATATCAAAACGACTGGCTCGGCCCCCTGATGTGTGCTATTACTTTTATTGGCATTTCGAGTTACCATGGCAACGTAATTTGCGAACAAAGACGTAATGAATCTCCAAATCCAGGAACTAGTTGGTTACTGCCCACTTATTATTCTACACCAGAAAAAGTTATCTTTTTCAACTTTAATACGGACCGAACCACAAAGTGAACCCCCACAAAAGTTATATCAAAACGACCGGCCCGACTCAGAGATGTGTGCTATTACTTTTCTAAGCAATCGGAGTTACCATGGCGATGTATTTTGCTAACAAAGTTGCCATATTTCCCCATTGAAAATGAATGGGAGAACACTCCTCACACAAACTGCTGCTGTCAAGTCACATGATTTAGAATCTGATGAAAACATACTCACTGTTGGTACTGTTTGAAACTCATAGAAAGTATTTATCAAATGTATCTCTAGAACTGATTAACATTTGGAGCCATTTTGATTCAAGATGTCTGGCAACAGCCTGGCAGCCCCCGTCAAAGTTTCTCCGGAACTTTCTAGTTCTTATTATAAATTTGTAATAATAATAATAATTAGCATTAATTATTAATATTAATAATTATCTATTGTATTTTTATACTAATTATTAATATTAATAATTAATATTTATAACTAATATTTGATATTAATTCTAATTATTAATGTAAATTTTGATTATTAATAATAACAATTAACACATTAACAATATATTATAATTATTAATATTAATCATTAATATTGATAATTAATATGTATAGTCATTCATATTAATATTTATTATTAATAATAATTTACTCATATAAATAGGCAGTCCCCATAAAAGTTGCTCCAGGAACTTACTAGTTCATTTTGTTCTGTTACTGGAAGATTATTATTGTTTTAACTAATTGTTTGAAAAAAGGGGCAGATATAATAAGATTTTTTCTTCTTTCTGCTACCTTTCATTTTTTTTACATTTTGTATTCTTATCGTTTATGGAATTGTTTTCCATTGTATTTTAAAATGAATGAATTTTTAAAATTAAAATAAATAAAAAAGTTAAGTCAGGTCATCTGGACAGATTTGTTTGAGCAGAGCAGTGAGTATGTCCCACTGCACTTGAACGCAGCCAACGCAGGTCACGTAGCCAGGCGTATTCAGAGACAGGGTTACCGGTAGATGCTGCTTTGGGCTACTGGGATAAGATGTGCGATGTTCTAGGTCCTGATATAATACATTTTTCTTGCACGATTCATGTTTTTAAGTTTTATATACAGTATGTATTTGTCTGGTAATAGGAATTTTTCATTCATTCAACCTTTATTTATACTGTATTGTTAGTCTCACTGAGCCTCAAGGACTCATTTACAAGAGAGACCTGTTTTAACAAAGAATGATGACAACAGTAGACAATCGTAAAAAAGCATAAAAATAGAAAAATAAATGTAAGAAAACGATATAAAAAACTAAACAAAAACAGCTACATTATAAAGTGATATAAAATACTAACAACAGGAACATGTCTGCATTGGTTTTTACCATGAACTAAGCAGATGTTTAAAGCCACTTAGAAAGGTCAAGTTGACAGATCTTTTTGCAAGATATTCCAGGACACGGGGGCGGAGTAGGAGATGTCTCTTTTGCCTAGTTCGGTCCTCACTGAGGGGACACTGCAGGTAATAATGTCCTTATTGTGCACACTGTAGCTGCACTCACGCAGTGACATGTAGGAGATGTATGAAGGCAGCAGACAAGATGAAAATGTACCAGTGAGAGAGTCTGTGTGAAGTTAATGAAGTCTAGTTAACCAGTACAGGGTGCATTGGTGGATATGGAAGTTACAGCCAGTTATGAATCTTAGCACACCATGATAGACAGTGTCCAACATCTGCAATATGCTTGCAGGAGCATACATGTAAATAATGTCACCGTAGTCAATTGAAGTGTTATGTTATTCAAAGGTCTGAAGCAGGCTCTGAAACAAATGTGCACAGTATTATTGCAGTTTATTGTACGTTGGGACTCTAAACAAAGTGTGAAAGCAAACTCAGAACATGTCATGGTCCGATGACTTTGTGGTCCTGAGCTGCATGAAGCCATCATCACAGAAGGAAGCTAATAGCAGTTCTGTTTCTATCTGCCACAGAATCAACTCCAGCAGCAAACATACGTTTTTAGTCTGTGGGAGGACATTAGAGTACTTGGAGAAAACCCACACGTGTTGGATCTAAAAGATAAATGCAGTCCTTCAACGGCTGTCTTTTACTTTGTGCTAACTATTCTAAATGATCAGTGCTCGTCTGAGGGGGCAGTCATCTGTAAATGTGACTGTACTTCCATATTCTGAGATGTGTTGTTGTGTAAACACAGATTTTTTTGTCTAAAGGTTGGTTTATACTTGTCTTACGTCTTTTACCCTCCGTTGAGTGAAAAAAGTTGCGCAACTTCTGGCTGCACTCCCGCTGCGATCCCCCAGTGACAGCTCGTCTTGTGCGTTGCCCCCAAGCAGAACTCCGAGACACGGACAATGCGGCTCGCAGCGTGTGATTGGTTTAAAGTTTGTGGGCGTTTTTTTGTTTTTGCTTTGACAGACATGGATAGTTTTGAAGAGAAACTTGTCTGTGCGCGCGCACACGCAAACCGTGCGTCTCTGCACTTTGCGCATTGCACCCAACACACACACACACACAATACCAATACTATATTTATATATATATATATATATATATTTACGAACACGCGCGCACACAAAAGCATGCGCGTGTAAAGTTGACAAAAGGAAGAGGATCGCGCATGCGCGCAGCTTTTAAAATAAAGAAAACTCCGCTGTCAAGCAACACGCCTCGGTGGTCCACTGGAAACGTGTTGCGTTGCCACTCCGAACCTTATCTAGACTTGGGTTCGATTCTCACTTGGTTGACTTTTTTGTTGTTATATAATACGGTTATACTCCCGCACTTAATTTACTGTATAGATATTTGGGGTACAGCGTGCAAAACTGTAACTAAGCCTATTTGTATTTTACAGAAGAGAGCCATAAGAATTATTACAAGAAAACATTACTGCCATCAATCAAATGTTTTGTTTTACAAATTGAAATTGCTAAACCCGCTCATTCTCAATCCAGATACCTGGATTATTGAGAATGAACTTTCTTGAAATTGCTAAAGTTTTATGATTTGGTTGACTATAATATTCTTTTATTATTGTTCAAAGCTCAGAATTTCTCATTACCCTCAAACATCCAAAGGCTTTTTGTAAAAGACTAGTAATTATAACCTCAAGGGAACATATATATTTGTTATGCCACAATACAGAACTAGTTTAAAGAGTAGGTCTACTTTAGTACAGGGAATAGGACTGTGGAATTGTTTGGAACTTGCTATTAAAATTTCAAAGTCAATATCTATATTTAAGAAAATGATTAAAACAAAATTTCTGAACAAATATTCATAAATTGGTTTATATGCAAATTAATGTTTATGGTTTTGTGTGAGAAATCATTTAATATCTTATATTTTTTTATATATATGCGATTGCTATTTGAGTTGATTGTTAATTTTGTTTGAAGAAGGGGCAGAAATAATATTTTTTTCTTCTTCTGCCTCCTTTCATTTCATGTATTGTTTTGTTTTATAATGTGGTTTTGTAAATAATTTTCTTGTGTTTTTACAATTTGAAATGAATAAATTTAATTAAAAAAAGAAAAGAAAAGTTCAACGAAGTGGGAATCGAACCCGAGTCTAGATACGGTTTGGAGTGGAAGACCGACGCGTTCCCAGTCAACCACTGAGGCGTGCTCATCTTTCAAGGTCCACATTTCTTTTAAACAAACCGCCCCTCAAGAAATCCTGGCTAGACCCCCCCGAGGAGAGAAACACAACGACGTATGCAGTGGGAGTGCGCGTGACGTATGCAGTGGGAGTGCGCGTGACGTATGCAGTGGGAGGGAAGAGGGAGGGATTTATTATAATGTATCCCCCACGTCTTTCCAAGTATAAACACTCAATGCGGTCGGTGACACACGCAATTGCGTCATCGCTGGGCACTCAACGGGGGGTAAAAGACGTGAGACAAGAAGTATACACCAGGCTTAAGAGTGAAAGTGACAGAAAGAATTTCATTGTGTAGCCTCAGCAATATACTGTGATGAGTTAAAGGAACAGTCCAGATCTTTTGATGAAGGAAAATCATTTCAAATGCTAACATCTGACCCCATCTCCTTAAGGTATCTTAACACACAGTTCATCAAGAAGAACAAACTAACAGAAGCCGACCTGCAGTATGGCTACGGAGGAGTGGACATGAATGAGCCGCTCATGGAGATCGGAGAAGTACTTATTCTTTAATGAAACTATTTTATCCACATTTCTAAAACGTATACATCTAGTAGCCACAAATATAAAAATCATATTTACAAACTCAGGTCACCATCAGTCAAGTCTCTGGTCTAGTTTTGATCCCATATGAAAACCAGTTCAAGGTTCGATTGACGCTGTGGTAACGTGTTGTTTTTGGCTTGTGGCTGCAGCTGGCGTTGGATATGTGGAGAAAGCTGATGATTGAACCCCTTCAGGCTGTTCTCATCCGAATGTTGCTGAATGAAATAAAAAAGTAAGATTTCTCACACACAAAACTAGAAAAAAGTAACTTAATAATTTTAATATAATTTCCAATGTCTTGTACCCTCAATGAGAATAAAACTTTTAACCAACCTTGTTCCAACTCTTGTCTCCAACAACTACGGTGCTTTTAGTGTGCGTGTGGTGTTAACTAGAGGAACTGTGGCTGTGTTAAAGCACTTTATAAATAAAGCTGATGATGATGATGATGAATTGCATTTCCTGCCAAAATGCAGTGTGAATGCTTATTGCAGAAGAACTTGCTGAAAAACAGCTTAAATTAGCTAAAAACATGCTGAAATGGAAAACTAAGCATACTTTAGCAGAAGAAAGCAGAAAGAACACATTTTTGCTGATTTATAAACAGAAATGAGCACAAAAAAATAGTTAATTACCTGTAGCTAAGAAAAAGGCTGAAATGAGCACAAAAAGAAAGCTAAAACGTAGTTGGAAAGGCAGAAGGAAGCTTAGTCTACCAGAAGGAAGTGAAAAGACATGAAATAAACTCCAAATATGTGAAATTAGCTGAAAATGATAAAATTAACATAAACAGCTAAACAGTAGTTGAAATAGTAGAAAAGCTGAAACTAGCAGAAATAAGCTTAAAGCAGCATAACAAGCTAAAATAAGCAGAAAGAATCTGAAATTAGTACAACAAACTGGAAAAACAGCTGAAATTGTTTGAAAGTAGCTGAAAAGGTTTAAATTTGCAGAAGAAAGCTAAAGGCAGCTGAAGCAGAACAAAATGTGTAAGGAGCAGTAAAAGGTTGTAAACACATCTATAGATTTGAAGGATATAAAATGAGTTAAGTTAATTTTCTGTGAGGAAGAAATGACAGAAAACGCTAAATATTTCAAAAAGCTAAAGTTGCACCAATACCAAAAGTTATGGATCGTCCTGAAAGAGCTGAACCTTTTGATTTATGATTTGTTGAAACAGCACATAAACTGTGGAACGAGAACGATGCTGAAAAACGTACAGAGGAAAAGAGGATCACAACAGTGTGACTGCTTCAGAAGCATTCACACTGTAAGACAAAACCACCAGCATGGCTGGTC
The DNA here is from genome assembly GCA_038048925.1 of Garcialebias charrua. Lineage (NCBI taxonomy): Eukaryota > Metazoa > Chordata > Actinopteri > Cyprinodontiformes > Rivulidae > Garcialebias > Garcialebias charrua. Next base: position 23,958 of record JBBPBX010022778.1, read on the forward strand.
ATATTTACAGGAGTTTAACCTGAACCTCATCATTAACGTCTTCCTGTGACATCACCTGACAGGAGGCGTATCACTGAACCTGTTCTGTTTTGCAGTGATCGGTGCGGTGAGAACCCCAACCAGAAGGTGATCCATGGGGTCATCAACTCGTTTGTTCATGTTGAACAGTACAAAAAGAAGTTTCCACTAAAGGTGAGAAAACAACAATGACATCATCTCGTTCACACAACCAAATAGACTTTCTTAGAACTGCTTTCCATTTTTTTCTCCATTTTGCAGTTTTATCAAGAAATCTTTGAAGGGCCTTTTCTGATAAAAACAGGAGAGTATTACAAACAGGAAGCCTCCAATCTTCTGCAGGAGTCTAACTGCTCACAGTATATGGAGAAGGTAAGAGAGACTGATAACTGGTCCGGTCAGTCTGGTGATGTGAGTGCTTTAGCTCAATCATGAAGCTAATAGTACCAATAGCAAACGGTCTGGGCTTAAGGTTGGTTTATACTTCTTGTCTTATGTCTTTTACCCCCCGTTGAGTGAAAAAAGGTTGTGCAACTTCTGTCTGCACTCCCGCTGCGATCCCCCGGTGACAGCCGTCTTGTACATGGCCCCCAAGCAGAACTCCAAGACGCGGAGGTTGCGGCTCGCAGCGTGTGATTGGTTCAAAGTTTGTGGGCGTTTTTTGTTTGCGCCTTTCAGCGCGAGCTGAATTTCATTAAAATATAACTACAGAAACGCCAAAAAAAAATGTGTTAGCTGAATACCGGTATATATTAGTGTTTCTGAGTTAAATTTTTGTTAACAACTGATTACAAATCACAGGTGGCCGTGGCGAAGTGGTAATGGCAGTCGTCCCCCGATCGGAAGGTTGGAGGTTCGAATCCCGGTTCCCCACACCATGTGTCGTTGTGTCCCTGGGCAAGACACTTAACCCCGAGTTGCTTCCGGTAGGACTGGAAAGCGCCTTGTCTGCCGCTACCGGTGTATGAATGGGTGTATGAATGGGTGGATGGTTGGTATTGTAAAGCGCTTTGGGGCCCCTCATAGGGGGCTGGAAAGCGCTATATAAATAAGCTCCATTTACCATTTACCATTTACAAATCAGCTTGTTTTACATGGGCGTAGCCAGGTTTTTAGAAGGGCGATCCGTTAAAAGGAAAAGTGGAACAGCAACAGAGCAACATACCCGTTGGCTCAGTGGTAGAGCGTCGGTTTGGCGCTCCAATCCTTTTCTCGACTCGGGTTTGAATCTCACCTGGTAGAACTTATTTTATGTTTATCTTTTATTGGATTAAAAAAAAGGAATTAATATGCCTGTGGTTAACACAAAATCCTTTTTTTTATCCAATAAAAGACAAACGTAAAATAAGTTCTACCAGGTGAGATTCAAACCCGAGTCGAGAAAAGCTTTCAAGCGGAAACCGTACGCTTTTCCAGTGAGCCAACGAGGCGTGTTCTTTTTTAAGGTCGTTTCCTTTAAACAATCCGCCCCTCATAAAATCCTGGCTACGCCCATGATAACGGACTCACAAATCAAGGTAATGGAGCCTATCATATTAAATCCGTTTGTCCTGATAAAATATGCAGTGGGAGTGCGCGTGACATATGCAGTGGGAGGGAAGAGGGAGGGATTATCCCCACGTCTTAAAGAAGTATAAACAATGCGGTCGGTGACACACACGCAATTACGTCAGCGCTGGGTTCACTCAACAGGGGGTAAAAGACGTGAGACAAGAAGTATACACCAGGCTTAACTGTTGCCTTCATTGTCTTTTAGCTTCGTTGTCTTTCCTATTTGTTCACTCACTGAAGCGTGGTTCATACTTCAACAAGACGTCTCTCATTCCGTAGACGTCATTGTCTCACAGAACATTCAGAGATGAGGAGAAGACTTATAAATCATCATAATTCCTCCCACAGCACGTCCACTGTCACACACAGTTAAGCATATAAACACCAGCTGTGATAGCAGGATCCTAGGTAGAGGTTCAGTTCAGTTCATTTCTATAGCACCAAGTCACAACAGAAGTCATCTCAGGGCACTGAACAGAAACATTCACAAAAAAGTCTATTAGGAAAAGTTCTCTCTCTAAGCCAAGGGTTCTCAAACTTTCTGGGTTCAGGTACCTCTGATGATCTCATTCCTGATCTTATCCATCCTTGTCACTCCTAAGGAGAACCTCAGCATCTTCATTTCTGCCACTTCCAGTTCTTTCTCCTGTCTTCTTGTCAATGACACCGTCTCCAGACCATTCATTCATTCAACCTTTATTTAGTCAGGTAAATCTCGTTGAGCCTCGTGGGCTCATTTACAAAAGCGACCTGCTATAAACTAAAGAATAATGAACAGCAATGATAGAATTTCCTTAAACAACAAACAACAGAAAAACATGAGAGAAATACAAAGTGAAATGCAAAGTATCAAAAACTAGCAAAACACCACAAGGTAGATGTACAAAATCATGAACAAGAACATATCTGCATTGGTTTTTGCCAGGATTCCAAAAGATTCTTAAAACCATTTAGAGACGGCAAGGCCGAGAACTTCAGATCTTTTTGTAAGATATTCCAGGAAGGACCATACAATATAGCTGGTCTCACCACTAGTGGTTTAACAGAGTAACCGAGTTATCGACAGATCGAGTGCTTTGACTTCTATCGAGGCTTTTTTGTCCACCTCGAGTACCCGTAGTGACGTCATCACGTCGCGGTAACGTCAGTACGTCACATCACGTGATAAAAACCGAGCGCGGGGTAGCTTTTAGCTTTTAGTAGACGCTACAAAATGTATTCCTTTGTGCGCACGGATGTATGGAGCTGGTCCAGTCTTGTCAAAAAGGTAAAACAGTTTATAATTTTATAAATTGCGCTACTCATTGAATCATCCTGTTGATTTTCTTTGCTTTGAACAGTAGATTGTGACAGCAGGGGGCAGTGTTGCATTGCAGGTCACATATATAACACGGCCGAAACGGCGTCCTCTCTCTCGTTTCACAAACAAAAAGAAACAAATATTCATCTCTCTAGACCTATTAAAAACCTTTAAACACAATCTCTAAAAGTAAACCTAAATTGCACAGCACTGCGGTCGGTGGTACGGTGTGGCTGTGGCCCCATTTGTTTTTTAATTTTTGGTTCAGCGCCTTACTTTCACTTTTAATATTAATAATAACTAATAGTTTTGTTTTTCCTGTGACTTATCTGCAGTATGATAAATGATAGGAGCATAATAAATGCTCCCAATGTTTTGTTGGTCTTTTTTTACTTTTTGTAAAGACATTTTTATGCATTTATATTTATTTTGCATCATAAGACACTGTGACGTCATTGACTAATCGAGTGCCACTCGAGTTTTTTTATGTTAATGTCGAGTTTAAAAATTATGTACTCGTTCAACCCCTACTCACCACTGTCTTGTAAACTTTTCCTTTGACCTTTGCTGACACCTTTTTGTCACAAATCACTCCTGAAACTTTTCTCCATCTACTCCATCCTGCCTGGACTCTCTTCTTCACCTCTTTACCACATTTTCCATTTTCCTGGATAGTGGACCCCAAGTACTTGAAGTCCTGTACCTTTGTGACTTCTGCTCCTTGTGGCTCAGACGTTCATACAAAACACCCGGCAGAAATTATTTTCAACTACTAAGCAAATAAGCCCAAGTTGTTCTGCATCAGGAACTAAAAAAAAATTAAAAATGAGGAACGCTTCTCGAATTTGCGTGTCATCCTTGCGCGAACTCAGGACTCCCGGGTGCCGCCATCTTTGCCCACCTCATCCCACAGAAAAGAACGTGCACCGGCCTTATTATAAAGCTATTTCTGATGTTCTGTGCATGAGAATAATCTACCTTGTCCTCCATGCCAGCAGTATCTGCTCCAGCTTACCTTAGATCTGGGATGAAGTCTTCATTTCTGCACATTATATAATTGTTCTATTTGTAGATGGTTACTGTTGCACCGAGGGACTGAGAGTAACGCAATTTCGGTCCTGTGTATGTCCTGTACATATTGCAGTTCTGACAATAAAGTTGACTTTGACTTGACTTTGACCTTTGTATTTTTTTATAGCAACCAAGTACCTGGATAACAGAGTTGATTGTGCTTGTAGCCTGACTACTACTGTAAAATTGTAATTCACTGATTAAAATGTTACTGTTTCTAGTTATAATCATAACAGATGACAAAATAAGTGTTAATTGTGTAAAAATAAATTACAAAACAATTATAAAATATGTAAAATGTAAAACAAGCTTTAATGAAGTACATTTACTACTATTGTTTATTAATTACATCATATCAAGTCAGCAGGAGCAACATCACCATCATCACAACAACACAAACTGAGTGCTGTAAGTTTAATCTGCACAAACATTTTCAATCAGGGCTCAAAATATTTATACTATTTATTAATTACATACAGGAAGCACAACAAGATGGAAGCAAGTGGTGTCTTACCATTTCAGTGGCAATTCTACCAATGGGGCAAATTATAAGCCACTGATTTCTAGAAATCATTGAAAGAGCATAGGCCTTCTCGTGCTAAACATCACCACTGACATGGGCAGTGCTAACAGAGCGATGTGGCGGGCATTTGGAGTGGGCCACAACAAAACATCTATCCAACACCCAGCAAGACCAGATAAAAGGCTTTACTTCATGCCAGATGTCCCACATCTGGTAAAGAATTTGAAGAGCGCCCTGGTTCGTGGACAGACTTTTATAATTCCACCAGACGTGCTAAAAGAGGGACTTCAACACAATGAAGTTTCACTTGGTTCAGTGAAAGATATGGTTGAATTTCGGGAAGAAAAGCCTTTCAAAATTGCACCAAATCTCACAAACTCTTCAGCCAAGTCATTTTAAGAAAATGAAAGTGGAGCCTGCAATGCATGTTTTCAGCAAGTGCAGGTCTGAAATATATGGTGGAGCAAGAGCAACGACGACGTCCCTCAACCTGACAACAGCCTGGTTTCTGGAGCAGGTGAACCACTGGTTTGATCTGATGTCCTCTCGCCACCCCGTGTCTTCTGTCTTCTGGCAGAGTTCCTGGACATTAAGGAGACATTTCACAGTCCTGGCATAAGTGTGGAGCAGCTGATTGGAAACACAGGTCCTTCTGATTTCATCAACAGTGAAACCTGTATTCTGTACCATCTTACAGGATACATAGTAAATAAAGTCATCAAACATTCAAACATCTGTGATGGATGCTCAAGTTCAATTAAGCAAAATGATGAGACTGGAAGGAGAGCATGGTACCTTACTGACACTGAAGGAATTCAAACCAGGAGTCCTGTGTCGGCCATCACATGAAGTCTTCAGTCTGGTCCAGAAAGTTGAAAGGCTTTTCAGAACAAGGACCAGTCAATCCTTCATGGAGCTCCCCAACACCATGGATACTCTATGGAGAGAAGCAAGTCTATTAGAAAGCATTCTTCCTTCATGTCATGATGTGCAAAGAAAAATAACCAGCAGGTTCATCAGGCTGAGACTAAGAATAGCAGCAAAACACATCTTCAATGAAAGAAAAAATAATTTTGTGCAATGCTGGGCATCTTGGAAGTATGTATATATATATATATATATATATATATATACATATATATATACATACATATATATA
>JBBPBX010022779.1:20740-35403 GCA_038048925.1 Garcialebias charrua
AAGAAACCTGCGACCAATAGAATCATCTCCTCAGTGTTTTCTGTCAATAAAACACCTGTTTACATTTTCAACCACTTCTTGCTCAGATTATTCCATCCATCCATTTTCTTCCGCTTATCCGGGGTCGGGTCGCAGGGGTAGCAGCCTAAGTAAGAAGGCCCAGACTTCCCTCTCCCCAGCCACTTGGACCAGCTCCTCTGGGGAAATCCCTAAGGCGTTCCCAGTCCAGCCGAGAAACATAGTCCCTCCAGCGTGTCCTGGGTCTTCCTCTGGGTCTCCTCCCGGTGGGACATGCCCGGAACACCTCACCAGGGAGGCATCCAGGAGGCATCCTAACCAGATGCCCGAGCCACCTCAACTGGCTCCTCTCGATGTGGAGAAGCAGCGGCTCTACTCTGAGTCCCTCCCGGATGACCGAGCTTCTCACCCTATCTCTAAGGGAGAGTCCAGACACCCTGCGGAGAAAACTCATTTCAGCCGCTTGTATCCGAGATCTCGTTCTTTCGGTCACAACCCAAAGCTCATGACCATAGATGAGGGTAGGAACGTAGATCGATCGGTAAATTGAGAGCTTTGCCTTTTGACTCAGCTCTCTCTTCACCACGACAGACCGGTACAGCGCCTGCTTCAATTCGGACGCTGCACCTATCCGCCTATCGATCTCACGCTCCAGTTTTCCCTCATTCTTGAACAAGACCCTGAGATACTTAAACTCCTCCACTTGGGGCAGGACCTCCTCCCCGACCCGGAGAGGGCACTCTACCCTTTTCCGAGTCAACACCGGGGCCTCCGATTTGGAGGAACTGATCCTCATCCCGGCCGTATCACACTCGGCTGCAAACCGCTCCAGTGAAAGTTGTAGATCACGACCTGATGAAGCCAATAGGACCACATCATCTGCAAAAAACAGAGAAGCGATTCTAAGGCCACCAAAACGGATCCTCTCAACACCTTGGCTGCGCCTAGAAATTCTGTCCATAAAAGTTATGAACAGAATCGGTGACAAAGGGCAACCTTGGCGGAGTCCAACTCTCACTGGAAACGAGCCTGACTTACTGCCGGCAATGCGGACCAAGCTCTGACACCGGTCGTACAGGGACCTAACAGCCCGTATCAAAGGGCCTGGTACCCCATACTCCCGGAGTACCCCCCACAGGGCCCCCCGAGGGACGCGGTCGAATGCCTTCTCCAAGTCTACAAAGCACATGTAAACTGGTTGGGCAAACTCCCACGCACCCTCCAGGACCCTGCTGAGGGTGTAGAGCTGGTCCAGTGTTCCACGACCAGGACGAAAACCACACTGCTCCTCCTGAATCTGAAGTTCGACTATCTGACGGACCCTCCTCTCCAGAACCCCTGAATAGACCTTACCAGGGAGGCTGAAGAGTGTGATCCCCCTATAGTTGGAACACACTCTACGGTCCCTCTTTTTGAATAGGGGAACCACCACCCCAGTCTGCCAATCCAGGGGAACTGCCCCCGATGTCCACGCATTATTGCAGAGTCACGTAAGCCAACACAACCCCACAACATCCAGAGCCCTAAGGAACTCCGGACGAATCTCATCCACCCCCGGAGCCCTGCCACCGCGGAGCTTTTTAACCACCTCGGTGACCTCAGCACCAGAGATTGGAGAGCCCGACCCAAAGTCCCCAGGCTCCGCTTCCTCAGTGGAAGACGTGCCAGTAGGATTGAGGAGGTCTTCGAAGTATTCTGCCCACCGACTCACAACATCCCGAGTTGAGGTCAACAGCACGCCACCCCACTATAAATGGTGTTGGTCGCGTACCGCTTCCCCCCCCTGAGATGCCGGATGGTGGACCAGAATCGCCTCGAAGCCGTACGGAAGTCATTCTCCATGGCCTCTCCGAACTCCTCCCATGCCCGAGTTTTTGCCTCAGCAACCACCCGAGCTGCATGCCGCTTGGACTGCCGGTACCATCAGCTGCTTCCGGGGTCCCACAGGCCAAAAAGGCCCAATAGGACTCCTTCTTCAGCCTGACAGCATCCCTCACCGCCAGTGTCCACCACCGGGTTCGAGGGTTGCCGCCACGACAGGCACCAACAACCTTGCGGCCACAGCTCGATAAGCCGCCTCGACAATAGAGGCGCGGAACATGGCCCACTCGGACTCAATGTCCCCCGCCTCCCTCGGAACGTGTTCAAAGCTCTCCCGGAGGTGGGAGTTAAAGCTCTGTCTTACGGGAGACTCTGCCAGACGTTCCCAGCAGACCCTCACAATACGTTTGGGTCTGCCAGGTCTGACCGACATCCTCCCCCACCATCGGAGCCAACTCACCACCAGGTAGTGGTCAGTTGACAGCTCCGCCCCTCTCTTCACCTGAGTCTCCAAGACATGCGGCCATAGATCAGATGAGACGAGAATAAAGTCGATCATCGAACTGCAACCTAAGGTGTCCCGGTGCCAAGAGCACATATGGACACCCTAATGCTTGAACATGGTGTTTGTTATGGACAATCCATGACGAGCACAGAAGTCCAATAACAGAACACCACTCGGGTTCAGATCAGGGGGGCCGTTCCTCCCAACCACACCCCTCCAGGTCTCACGGTCATTGTCCATGTGAGCATTGAAGTCCCCCAGTAGAACAAGGGAGTCCCCAGGAGGCGCACTCTCCAATACCCCCTCCAAGGACTCCAAAAAGGGTGGGTAATCTGAGCTGCCATTTGGCGCATAGGCACAAACAACAGTCAGGACCCATCCCCCCACACGTAGGCGAAGGGAGGCTACCCACTCATTCACCGGGGTGAACCCCAACGTACAGGCACAAAGATGAGAGGCAACAAGTATGCCCACTCCTGCTCGGCACCTCTTACCAGGGGCAACTCTAGAATGGAAGAGTGTCCAACTCCTCTCAAGGAAACTGGTTCCAGAGCCAGAGCCATGCGTTGAGGTGAGTCTGACTATTTCTAGCCGGAACCTCTCAACCTCACACACTAGCTCAGGCTCCTTCCCCACCAGAGAGGTGACATTCCATGTCCCAATGGCCAGCTTCTGTAGCCGAGGATCAGACCGCCAGGGTCCCCGCCCTCGGCCACCACCCATCCACATTGCACCCGACCCCTTTGGCCCCTCCCACAGGTGGTGAGCCCATGGGAAGGGGACCCACGTCTCCTCTTCGGGCTGTGCCCGGCCAGGCTCCATGGGTAAAAGCCCGGCCACCAGGCACTCGCTAGCGTGCCCCACCTCCGGGCCGGGCTCCAGAATGGGGCCCTGGTGACCCGCATCCGGGCGAGGGAACATTGACTCCATTTATTTTGTTCATCATAAGGGGTCTTTGGGCTGCACTTTGTCTTGTCCCTCACTTATGACCTGTCTGCCTTGGGTGACCCTACTAGGGTCATGAAGCCCCTGACAGCATAGCTCTTATGCTGAATCCTCACCAAACGCTTTTCGCGCAGCCGAAGCAGCCACTTTACATTGAAAGTCTATGTGGCCGTGCATCTTGGAGCAGTGGAGCGTGACGCGGCGCGTCTTCAGCATTTCAAGCAGCGCAGCAGCACCTGGCAGTACCTTTTCACGCACGCGCGCAGCCGAGCAGCCGAGCAGCAGGAAGCCAGAATATTTTTGCTTCTGTTGCTCGTAGCGTTGCAGCAACCACTCGGGAGAGACTCTGCTATTGTGATGACGCAACGACGACGGGACTTTCTATGGACGAAAACAGCCCCCGGTAGGAAAACCTGGCATTTTTAAAGTTGCTGCTGTCCACTCGAGCGTACATCACCCCAAACATTAAAAAAAAAAACGTTTTAATCTCAACAAAGACTTTTGCAGCTGCAGTTCGGCTCGTAGAAAACCCACTCAAGTGTTAACGAGGCTCACGTACAGCTGATTTTATCTGCCCAGTGTACATAAAAACAACACGGATCTGACCGGGAAGGGAGCCACACGCTCCTCCCACTGCGCGTCTGCAGACATGTTCGGTGGGGACAGACATCTGTTGACAAGCAGCAAACACAGAGCATGTTATGTATCCTGAAGGGATTAACCTTAGTTTAAAACCTCAGTTTTGTTTTGGTCACCTGCAGTCTGCAGCCTACTCCTGCTGCACTTTTTTTTTACTCAGCTTCAATCAGGCTTGATTAGCTGAGCTGCAACACCTGCTGACTCTCTCTCTCTTTAAATGCACTGAGCTCAAGCCAGAATGTGTGGAGGTTATGGTTAGTGGAGGTTTGGATGGTTAGTGGAGAATAGAGGAGTTGTGTGCAGGTATGTGAGGTTTTGGTGTTTAGAGGACATTAAAATAATATTACAGTCAGCAGTGGAAGTCTGCTGTTTGATTGTTTGGTAGACTGGGAGTTTCTCCACCCTCCCAGGTTTTGTTGATCACTAGACTGTGATTGTTTGGTAGACTGGGAGTTTCTCCACCCTCCCAGGTTTTGTTGATCACTAGACAGTGATTGTTGGTACACTTCATTCTGGAGTGGGTTTATAGAGTACATTTGTGCTTGTGTGGACTCTGGTGACCCAGAGTAGAGGACCTGAGCTGAAGTGTTGGAGATTTTTGAGTCTCAGAGTCTGAGGGCTCTGGTGGCTGTCTATCATAGAGGCAGCTGTGTGTGGGGGCTCGTGCCTTTTTTTTGTGTTGTGACATAATTCCTTTCATTACTTTTGGTTGGGTAAAGCGGTAGTCTAGTTTTCGCTATTCTTTTGGTTTTACTTCCTGTAGGCCTAGAGTTTTGGTAGAGGTAGCCCGCTGTCTAACAGGGTTCGCCGGCTCTGTATAGAGTTGGCTCTGTTGGGCAGCTTTATTTTTCTTTTGGCCGCTTTATCCAAACCCACCTTTTCGTTGAACTTTCTTTTTTTTTTAGGACGTGGGATGCCTGGAGAAGCTGGAGGTGGTTCCCCTCCTACAGATGACCCTTTGTTCCTTTAATAAATTTGTTAAACCTTTTCCTTGTGTCCTGTGTCCATTAAATATGTTTTGATCCTTGTTGGATCGTAACATATTTATTGGTTGGCTCGTCCGGGATATGATTAATGTTTGTCCGGAATATAGAGTTGTTTTGTGAGGAATTGTGAGTTTTGGCGCTGCTACAGAGAGGGGTGCTGTGTTTTGAGACGACTGCTCGTTTGTTTGTTTGTCACAAACTTGTTGGAGTGTTTCAGTGAAGCACTTGAGTTTTGAGTCGGCTCATGATTGCTGAGCACCTGCTGTGCATGTTTGTGGGAGTCTGGTTTTGAGCAGACATTGTGGTTTTTTTGTGCTTAATCTTGAGAGTGTTGTGAAGTTTTTTTGAAGCTAAGTGTTTTTTGGACAGTAGTTAATAGAATTAACTGCTCCTTTTTACATTTGGTGTGTTTTGACAGCTGTGTGCTGTAGTTTGCACTCTCTCTGGAGCTGACAGGACCAGCTCCTGGTTGCTGATTGAGCTGAAACACGCAGCTGTGTGTGTGTTTGGATGGTGCTGCGTTCAAATGCAGCTGGGATTTTTGCAGTTTACAGTGAAAGTCATTTGAAGAAGGGTACAGCTTAAAAACTGTTTGTCTGCATCATGGCGTTCAATTTAAAGACATTTATTGAACAGCCTACAGTGCAGGTCTTTGCAGACTGCACAAGAGATCAAATGCTAAGTGTTGCAAACCATTATAAGATTGACGTCAGAAAATATGCTGATGGTGAATGGATGGGGAGTGAACTACTTTGTGAATTGGTCCAGCTTGGGATATTTCCTGAGCTTAATGAACAAGAGCGTCTAAGAAAAGAATCTGCTTTGAGGAAAGCAGAACATGATGAATGGATTGCCTTGAGGAGAAAGGAGCTTGAAGAGAAGCGAGCTGCTTTTGAGCTGGAGCGAGCTGCCTTAAAAGAAAAACAAGAGCGTGAACTTTTGTTTTTAAAAAAACAGGAACAAGAACGACAAGCTGCTTTGGAGAGATTTCAAGCTGCTCAGGAAGAGAAGAAGCGTCTTCTGGAACAACAAAGACTTCAAGTTGCTCGTGAACAAGAAATACTGACGTTGCAGAAGGAGCTAACAGAGTTGAGGCTCAAAGCTGAACTGAAAAAGCAACGTTCGTGTCCCAGTGTGTGTCATCCTAAGGTGACACCAGAGCTTTTCACTCAAGCAGGTGAGCCACTTCTACAGGAGGTGGCGCTTCAAGAACATCGACTGGAGGAAGAAGAGGATGAGTCTGTTTTGAGTAACAGCTTCCTGATGGACTGTGAAGCAGAGCAGATTCCAGTGGAGGAGGTGAAACTGTTGCTGTCCTCACCACATCTTCAGGGAGAAGATGACAACGATCTCAGTGACAGTTTTACACTGTTGTTTGACACTGAACTGCTCCTAGTTCAGTCAAGTGAGGACCTGAAGATCTCTGAAGAAGTGAAAAATCACGCAACAAGTCCTCCTGCTCTTTCTTGTCCTGTTCCAGCCACCGTGGAGAATCCAGCCACTGTGGAGAAAAATGAAAGAGTACTGATGGACAATATGGGACAGTTGATTAAAAGTACAGCAGAAAATGCATACTTACTGTCTGTGAGGTGTGAGGTGCTGCAACCATATGTTGAATGTGTGTATTCTAACTGTCTCTGCTGTGTTTACAGTGCGACTGATGGCAGAGCTGTTGCAACTGACACGGGGGTGCTGTCCAGTGCAGGAAATGAGGAGGACAGATTTCCCCTGGCTGTCGTGAGAGGCATCCAGTCTCACACTGGCACCATTAACCATGGTGTTAGTATTTGTTTGGGGTCTGATAAGCAAAAGCTTTTTAGGGTAAAACCAGACCAAAGACGCCGTTTTGGATTTAACACCTTTTGAGTGACTGTAGAAAGTTTGTTAGCGGTTTGACAGACTAGTTTTAATGAGGTTTTTAGTCTGTTTGAGTGATAAAGACCGCTGCATTAGACCTCACTGTTTTTGTATGGGTCATGTACGATGTTTTTACCTCACATCTACATCACCCCATAAAAAACATTTAGCGGTGGGAGTGTTATGTATCCTGAAGGGATTAACCTTAGTTTAAAACCTCAGTTTTGTTTTGGTCACCTGCTGTCTGCAGCCTACTCCTGCTGCACTTTTTTTACTCAGTTTCAATCAGGCTTGATTGGTTGAGTTGCAAACACCTGCTGGCTCTCTCTTCCTTTTATAAGCTGGGAGCAAGAGCCAGAACAGGGTGGAGGTTATGGTTAGTGGAGGTTATGGTTAGTGGAGGTTATGGTTAGTGAAGGTTATGGTTAGTGGAGGTTTTGGACAGTGTGGAGAATAGAGGAGGTGTGTGCAGGTATGTGAGGTTTTGGTGTTTAGAGGACACTAAAATAATATTACAGTCAGCAGTGGAAGTCTGCTGCTTGATTGTTTGGTAGACTGGGAGTTTCTCCACCCTCCCAGGTTTTGTTGATCACTAGATAGTGATTGTTTGGTAGACTGGGAGTTTCTCCACCCTCCCAGGTTTTGTTGATCACTAGACAGTGATTGTTGGTACACTTCATTCTGGAGTGGGTTTATAGAGTACATTTGTGCTTGTGTGGACTCTGGTGACCCAGAGTAGAGGACCTGAGCTGAAGTGTTGGAGGTTTTTGAGTCTCAGAGTCTGAGGGCTCTGGTGGCTGTCTATCATAGAGGCAGCTGTGTGTGGGGGCTCGTGCCTTTTTTTTGTTGTAACATAATTCCTTTCATTACTTTTGGTTGGGTAAAGCGGTAGTCTAGTTTTCGCTATTCTTTTGGTTTTACATCCTGTAGGCCTAGAGTTTTGGTAGAGGTAGCCCGCTGTCTAACAGGGTTCGCCGGCTCTGTATAGAGTTGGCTCTGTTGGGCAGCTTTATTTTTCTTTGGCCGCTTTATCCAAACCCACCTTTCGGTTGAACTTTCTTTTTTTAGGACGTGGGATACCCGGAGAAGCTGGAGGTGGTTCCCCTCCTACAGATGACCCTTTGTTCCTTTAATAAATTTGTTAAACCTTTTCCTTGTGTCCTGTGTCCATTAAATATGTTTTGATCCTTGTTGGGTCGTAACACAGATCCATTGTACATACGTAGTCTCCTGGTCTCACAGACTGGAGAACCTGCCACAGTGTAAGCATCTTAAACTTAAAAGTTTTTATTCTCTTGTTCAGAGTCCTGAGATCCAGCATCAGTCTCAGGGAATTATCCTTTTTGGGCACCAAGAAGTACTTGCTGTAGTGGCCGGAGCGTAGTTTGCGTTTCGGGACCAAACTTATTACTCCCTTCTGCAGCATCGTCAATACCTCCTCCCTCAGCACGTGTGCGCGTGCAGGGTTAATATTTGATTGCAGTACCCCTGTGAAGGGGGGCGGTCTCCTGCTGAACTGCAGCTTGAGCCCATGACATATAGTCGTAATGACCCATTTGTTTGGCAGACACGCCCTCTAGGCCTGTGCGTGCGCCTTGAGCCTGGGGGGCATGTCCAATTGCTGCTCGTCATGTTTGAGTGCGGGAGGGGTGGCCTTTGACCCTTCTCGCGCTCTCTCGAGCCGACTGGTCAGCCCAACATAAGATATTACAAGATCTGACTGTCTCAGGCAGAGCTTGTGTATCCTGCTGCGGTTCATAGTTTGACCACGTGGTTTGTGTTTTATGAGAGTTGGACTCGAGTCAAGAACCAGGGCAGTCTGTGCTTTGGTACTTTTATTTTTGTACATGCATGAAACAGTGTTTGTTTTGATTATACATACAGTAGGCGAGTCATGTTTAGTGTGCTCACACATGTCACCAGCTCCTTGTAGTGTTTTACAAGTGGAGACTGGGCTCAGAAGGTGAGGTTCCCATACCACGTGGACGGCCAAACCTGTAAGATTATTAATTCGTTCCGTTTCATCAGTCCCGAATTTGCTTTCCACACGTGGTCAGTGAAGAGGCCTTTGGCCAATACTGGAAAGTCTCACTCTCGCTGGTAGGTCTCTTCCGTGGGAGGCCATGCACATCTTCCTTTGGGGGTGCAAAGCTTTTCCTCGGCAGCCCCTCGCGGAGGGCTTCCGCCTGTTTGCGTCTTTGTTCCAGCCTGGCCTGGATACGTTCCAGGGCTCCCCGGAAGAGTCCCGTCGGCTCAATCGGGTGCTGGAGGAAGGGGGACCTCTGGTTTTCCGGGAGGTCCGATAAAGTCAGCCAAAGATGGCGTTGGGCGACAACCATTTCCACCATTGCTCTGCCTTGCGTGATGGCTATTGTCCCCATCATGTGGAGTACAAAGTCAGAGACGCTGCGGGCCTTCTCCATGGCCTCCGTTGCGGCTTGTTCGTTTGTCGTTGCCTGGAGTTCCTGTAGCTTTTCTGTCAGGTACGCCTGCACCATGATCAACGTGTTCATTGCGCAAGCCGCGAGACCCTGAGCCTTGTAGCATTTCTCAAGCTATTTCTCCGAAGCGCGGCAGGCTCTGCTGGGCAGCGCTGGCTTCGTCCCTGTAGCTGCGAGGGCTAAATGTGTCGCCAGGGTCTCCTCTATCGGGGTGCGCTGGCGAGGCTTGCTGCCTCCATTCCTGCAACATCCAGGAGTCGGGATAGTGGCAGCGTCATGGGAGCTCCGGGCTCCGTCTAGGAGCATGTGAGCTCCATGAGAAAGTCCGGGAAAATGGGCAATTTTTGTGACGTCGTCAGCTGTTGCTTCGTATAGAAGTAGTTTCCCACCAGCCTCGTAACCTGTTGGCGAGGCATGGGGTCTGGCCATGCAACCTGCAGGGCGTCCGTTGCCCTATGGCACAGGTCGAACAGAGCAGGGACCGACGTATCCGGTTCCGGTAGACTTTACGCCAGGTTCTGAGAGGAATCCAAATTTTCTCCTCTGCAACCGTACTCGGCGTCTTGGTCAGACACTTCGGGCGTCGAGTCCTCAAGGGGAACCGAGGAGTCTGAGGCATTCTCATCCCCGACTTGACCGATGCATTCCATGTCCATATTCTCGAGCTCTGGCTCGGGAGCAAGCAGCTTCGTGAGGCGTGCGGCCTTTAGCGCCGTGGCCTTCGCGATGGATTTAGCCAACGCGTTTGCGCTGCATTTCCTCATTACCGCCGGCATCCGACAGCAGTGGGAGCAGGAGTCGGGGGATTCCAGCGCTTTTCGTGCATGCAGAATCCTTAGGCAGACAGGACAGGCCTTGTGGGTGTCCGTCGCCGAGAGGGAGTAGCCGCATCCGCTGGGGCAGGGGCGCGAGTGAGGGCTCGTCATCCTGCTGGCTTTCTTCTGAGTCTTTTTCCTCCGTTTTCCCTTCTCGGGAGCCATGTCCGGAGATGAGAAGTGTTCCTAGTTCCCTTTTGTTCGAAGCCGTCCTCTCCGTCGTTTCGCTTTCGCTGGCTAGCCTGCTAATGGTTAGCAGGGAGTGTTGTGACGCAGTTAGCGCCATCGAGCGAAGCAGCTGCGGAGAGAGAAGACAACTTTGAGGTAAGTAGAAAAACGCTGGATTAGCTTTCGCCAGTCCAGCAGTACGCAGGAAAAATTTCTCTGTACGCTCAGTGTAGGGAGCAAGCAAACCTCTGATCGAGCGATGCGACAACAGAGAAGTCCCACGAAGTTCAGGTTTTAAGCGAGGTGAAGGGCAATAAGAGATCGATGGATGGGTGTCAGTGGCTTAAGTACCCAGAGGGAGGGGCCTCTGGCACGACGCTGATGCCCCTGCCGTAAAGGCGTGATTGTATTCCTTCAGGTAAACTGCGTGGGCGCAATTTCCCATAGTGATATGTTGCACTGAGTGACAAGACTGATAAGGGAACTAGATTATTTAAAAAATCAAAATTTTCTTCCTGCCCCCCGAACTTTTAAGTGGATATAGTAGTCCCTCGCTACTTTGCAGTTAGTTTATTGCGGAGACACTCTATTGCAGTTTTTCAAAATAAGACTGGACATGACACAGCCACAAGATCGGCATAAAATTTTTATTTTAAATAAATTATTTAAAATAATTTAGTGCCTGCTGCACATTTGTGCAGCCCAGAGCAACAAAAGAAGCTTCCTCCTTCCGTTTGTGCAGCCTTTACTGCTGCAGGATAAACTTCCTGCTGCAGTTGAACAGCTGATCGATGTTCAGCGTGCATAGTATTGAAGTGGGTTGGCTGTGGCTGAGTGGTTAGAGCAGTCGTCCTCCAATGCAAGAGTTGGGGGTTCGAATCCACCAGCAGTCACATGACAAACTGTCCCTGGGCAAGACAGTGAACCCCTCATTGCCTCTGATGTGTCCCATCAGTGTATGATGTGTCCCATCAGTGTATGAATGAGATAAAGTACTGATCATTCTCTTTAGAATGATCTGTTCAAATAGCTTTGTAGAGACCTAGGAGCCGTTTACATGGCACATATTTTGAGTGAAACCGCTCCTTTCTCTCTGCGTTTCTGCTCATCGTTTACACGAGACCTGTGGCCCCCCTCTTTGAATCCGATGGTTTCTGAACC
Source organism: Garcialebias charrua (assembly GCA_038048925.1). NCBI lineage: Eukaryota > Metazoa > Chordata > Actinopteri > Cyprinodontiformes > Rivulidae > Garcialebias > Garcialebias charrua. The sequence continues at coordinate 32,097 of JBBPBX010022779.1, forward strand.
CACGGCTCAGAGTGGAGCTTTTTTTGCTGATAATGTAAACATCTCCCGCTGATTTTTTGTTTGAACACGTGCGCGCGCACGCACGTGCGGACAGCCGGCATTTCTATCAACAACAGTTGCAGTGGACTTGACATGCACCGCTTTCTGAACTAAAACTGATGGAATCTATTTTGATTCTCATATTTAATTAATCTACACCTGAATTACCTGCATCTGTGTTGGAAGAGACACAGCTGGATCCAGTTCTAATGTCGCTGTTTATTGAACGAGGCAGGCCGATATTTCACGTGTCACGTTGCACAATAACATACTAAATAATAACAATTTAACAATAATAAACAATATTTATGTTAGTGTGGGAGATATATAAAATTATCTGAGCTAAATTTATCTATCTAGAGTCCAGATAGTCCAGATTCTGGACTCAAGTTACGTTATTTAAACGATGCATAACATGCTGTGTATCAAAGTTGAAAATGAACACACCAGGTTTATTTATTTATTTATTTATTTATTTATTTAACACCACAAACTGTATGTCACACAAACACTGATAATTAAACTGAACACTTTTAAAAACACGTTAACCAAACTGTAACGACTTTAATGAACTGGAGTCTGCTCTGTTTTCATCCTGGATACTGGACCACATCAGAACCAGTCCGCTTTGTGGAAGAACAGCTTCTTGACCTCGCAGGAAAACTAATAATAAATAAAACTTAGTTGGTTGTTCTGTGATCGAAGTAAACACAAGAAAAAATTATTAAGAACATTGTTTACCTGCAACTCAGCTGATTTACACGGACTAAAGTCTGACATTGTCAACTCGGTTTTGGTCCGCTCAGCGTCTGGTGTGGAGCTGTTAGATGAAGCGGGTTCCGCTTGGTGTCAAATCTGTCAACTCTTATCCAAATTCCAGCTTTAACTTGTTGTTAACTTGTTGACAACAACTTGTTGTTAGCTGAACTTTTAGCCCCAGAGGAAAACAGACGAGGCAGCATGCATGTACATTAGTGAAGGTTCAAAAATTCACAGCGCCATCTAATGGCCCGGCATGGTAACTACAGTGAATTCATGAGGGCGGGGGGAGTCATATCCACAGAATTTGCTCGTGTCAATGCAAAACATTTTCCTCTAATTAACATACCCAAAACCTCCATTCCCCCCACTGTGTCCGTGTAAACAGGGCCCTAGTAGAGTGCTGTATGAATGGAGAGCTTGCGAGTGGCAAATAGCAGAGGAGGAAGAAAGCTGAAATCATATTATGTGCTCCTTAAAAGCATTTAAAGTTCAGAAACATTGTTTTGAATATTGCAAGAGTGTGGGAAGGGTTTAAAACACCTTAATATCTATCTATATAAATAATACAATAAACTATTACTTGTACTACTATTCCTACGTTGCAGTTTTTCACTTACCGCAGGTCTTCAGGGTGATCCTCGCGATAAACAAGGGACTACTGTATACTGGAATTCCCAAGATTTGCTAATGGTTACCAACGTATCACACAGACTACACCACTGAAATAAATAAGAATAAAACACTAACAAAGAAATAACAAAGTTATTCAAAATGAATCACTAAAATCAGCAATATTTAACAAAAGCATTTTATAAATCTTTTTTTAAAAAGCAGACAAACAGGATCATGACAAGAAAGTGCAATAAAATAAAGAGTTTAATGCCAATACATTAATCAAAATACTGTTTAAACAACAAATGTGTAGCAAAAATAATTCAATAACATCAATCAAAACTCTTAATAGCATTTAAGCTTAGGACAAGTGTGCATAAATGTGTCAGGATTTATTTGAATCAAAAGTCACTGGAAAATAAGTCGACAGCTTGCTTGTGTTGTATACTTCAGTCAAAGAAAGAATGGAGGTGTGTTCTTGTATTTATCAGCATAATGTCACAATTGCAAGGCCAAATTTAATCAAAGTCTTGGAAAAGGAAAGAATCATTAATAAAAGCGTTTAAAGCTGTTTTTTAGCCTTGGATGATGTCCTTTTAAAGCTTTTCTGAGTAATTCAACATTTCACCTGAAAAAAAAAAATCTGTTAGTGAAATTCCCTTAATTTAGGCCCTGTACACACGTAGCCTGGTGTTTGAAAAACGAATATCCATCCATCCATCCATCCATCCATCCATCCATCTTCTTCCGCTTATCCAGGGTCGGGTCGCGGGGGTAGCAGCCTAAGTAGGGAGGCCCAGACTTCCCTCTCCCCAGCCACTTGGAGCAGCTCCTCCGGGGGAATCCCAAGGCGTTCCCAGGCCAGCCGAGAAACATAGTCCCTCCAGCGCGTCCTGGGTCTTCCTCTGGGTCTCCTCCCGGTGGGACATGCCCGGAACACCTCACCAGGGAGGCGTCCAGGAGGCATCCTAACCAGATGCCCGAGTCACCTCAACTATCTGCGCAAAATAAAAATCTCTGTCCATACATGTTTGAATATTAAAAATAATCGTCTACATGTTCCCGTTTATTTTCACCACAGAATGTGTAATGGATATGCTGAACCCATAGGTGGCAGTGTAGTGCTGTTACTCACGACCCTTCAACCCAGCTACAACTTCCTGTTATTATTATTATTTTTTTTCATTTGTGTGGACAGACAGGTAGAACTACTATTAAATACCGTGTTGGAGTACAAAGTTAACAAAACGCAGGAAAATGTTGACTGGGAATCATGTCCGACTGGGAATCATGTCAGAGCAGGTATGTTGACATTTTAGCTTTTATTTTTCTCCGAGCATTATGTGGCGTCAGCGCTACTCCAACTGGAGCAAAAACCTCCGGTTCTGAAAGTCCACACGCAGACTCGAACGCGGAGAATTCTCAAATCTCCACTTTGGTCGGAGTTTTTTCATTATTCGTTTATAGTTACATCAACCGGAGTTCACGTGTGGATGAAAGGCCAAACCGCATGATAAACTGTTCGGTTTTACTGATATCCGGCTACATGTGTACAGGGCCTAAGTCTATTTTTTCCTTATAAAAATAACTACAAAGGCCATGCATTATATTTGTATTCATATTTTACCTAATTTTTAGGTACTTTTGTTTGTATAAAGCACTTTGTAATTTAATGTAACTTTGCCTACATTCCTATCATTTATACCCCCATTTTTGTTTCTGCTAACTCACAGGGGGGTGGATAAAGAGCTGGTCTCCATGGATGGAAGAAGAATGTACTGCAGAGAACATCTCTTACCGGCTTAGCCAAACACCAGCTTGCCTTTTTAAATATTGTTCCTTCTCTCTCTCTCTCTCTCTCTCTCTCTCTCTCTCTCTCTCTCTCTCTCTCTCT
>JBBPBX010022780.1:21593-34683 GCA_038048925.1 Garcialebias charrua
ATTATTGGATCCAGCCCTTATGAAAGTTAAAAACACCTAAACTCACATAATGTAAGGTATGAGTGATAGAAGTATTGATGGTCCAGGTGAAACTGGACTTTGTTCTTTTTATAGGTCAGTCATATACCTAGTCGGGAGTTGGCTGCAATAAATTGAAATTAGTGTTTAACTAAGGATAAATTTAATTAGATTCATGTTTACTCTAGATAGGTTCTATGGAAACAGATTTACCCGTATCCTGGTTATTGAACAGCAGAGCAGACAAGCAAACACAGGGAGTAGTCACAACAGGGGAAAGAAGAAAGGTTCTTATTTTAAATAAAGAATATATTCATGTGAGCCTATGATAATAATACAATGAATAAGGGTTTTTGTTATACTTGATTTGTAATGATCCTTTTTAACAATTGAATCGTGTGTTTAAATGTACTATGAGTCTAACAAATGTATGATGAATCTGATGTGACTTTCAAAAGAGGAACTGGAACGAGTGAGTAATCAACCTGTGGTAAAGTATTCCTCCTTCGCTTAGCAACACACCAGAGGCTTTGAGCAGAAAGGTTTTTATTACCTAATAAGGAGATAACAAAGAGAGATAACTCACAGCCAAGACTTCATCAGGCCTGCCTGTACACGCACTAAAAGCAACCAATGAGAACAGAGTTCCCCCTCCCCGCTTCTAGCAGAGAGAGGGACTGAAGTGTATAAAAAGTCCTGAATTTGGCTGCTGAGGGCTGAAGTTCATCTTGAAGTCAAAGTATCCAGATGCTGACGACCGACCTCGGAGAAGAAGGCGAAGGACGAGCTACCCAGCTGATCCTAGAGGGTACCGGTGATCCGAGGGGGAGAACTCAACTCATTCCCTTCGGCCGAAGGGTTGAGAGAGTATTTCCCTCCAGAACTCAGCCCGGATCAGAGTACCTGATCCCTCGGTTCTGACCAGCTGAGGACGCGCAGAGGCGAGCCTTACCTACGAAGGTGAGGTGATTGCTCCTAGAATTTGCTTAAGTAACTTCAGAGTTTCTGAACAAAAGTTATGTTACGGATACGCTTCTCCCATCCTGCCTTATCCAAGAGTTTAATTCAAATTAGATTAACAGCAGATAAAATAGCCGATAAAAAGCCAATTAGCTTCTCCTATCTGATTGCTCGAAGATGTAGGTGGTTGCTTGAGTTTAAGGACAAATACTTTTACTGGATTAGGATTTAGATTTAAGATAGCGAGGGTTGGGTTGATCTGAAGACACGAAGACAAGTAAATCTGAAGAGACGAAGACAAAGAAGGATCACCCCTTGTCCGCCTCAAAGGGACCTGAAGAGGAACAACTTTCCAAGAATCCCCTTCCTTAGAGATTATCTCGCATCGAGATCAAGAATCCATCCAGTTTAATGTTCCTTGTATCTAAGAATTTACTTATACTCAAGTTGATCCTTTGTATTGCTATGTTATAACGCTGTTCCTTTGCAAATTTACTCAAATTAAAGAGCAGAGCAAAACGTAAAACTCTCGTCTCCAGTTTAATGAATTTTTGTTCTGGATTCCTAACTCTTGGTTCAAATGAATAACATCATTAATAGGAGGTTTTAAAAGGTTAAACATTAGCACAATGAGTAATTGAAACATCGCCCTAGGGTCCAATCTTCTGGATTCTAAAAATTACTGGGCCAATAACAATTGCAAAGCTCATAAAAGAGAGAAACCACCGTTAATGTTAGTTTCCTTACGCTAACCTCTCCAGTCCCCCGCAGCTAAGGTGGAGAGACGTGTAAGGTGGGAATAGGGCTGAGGCTAGCAAATAGAGGTGGTTAATTGTCCAGTTGAATTCTCTCATCAACAGCCTTAAGTCGGAGCTGTCCCCCACAGTCACAGGTAATACCCGCACTCAGGGATTAGTTCAAGAGACCCTCTTAGTAGGTAGGCTGAAGTAAGGACCTACTACGCACCTCGTGGCTATCTTGCTGATCCCACAGAGCAAGACATTGGCCCTCATTCACGAACCGTTCGTACGCACAGATTTGTTCTTAAACTGTGCGTACGAGTGATTTAGGATCATTTGCGGCATTCAACAATGTTTTCGTATCCTAGGATTTTTTTCAGATACGAACAAAATTTACGAGTGGTCCGGACCTGTCGTATAATTTAGGAGCGTCAGTCTGCTGTCATCCAGACGGATCTTCTCCACGAATAACTTCATATTTCGTTATTTAGAAAATATTTTGGGTTTAAAAAAATCACGCACCATAATTATTCTTGACAATAGGTTATTCTGTTTGAATTAGAATTATAATTTTAAGTTTAATTTGTGTCGCGCAGGCTTCAGTGAGTCGTGCGCTCCCCTTGGTCATCAAAGCCCTCCTCATATTAACACCCAGGTACATAAAATTCCCATACACCGCCGCAGAACAAGTACGAATTAAGACTGATCTTGTGCCAAACACCATCGGAGCAATAGATTATTATATCTGATTCGAAATATAACCTGCAGAATGTGGTTGCGCGCTGACCAGGAGGTGCGCGCATGACCCATTTGTGCTGCAAAACATGTTGGCACGCGTCTTGCAGCGTGGCATTTAATTGTCCATCCATCTCGGTAATGCAGACTATTCCTCCTGTCCGTGCTGCGGCGAGACGTTTGTTTGAAGCCATTTTCAGATCAAACCATTTATTCTTGATTTCTGATACTGTACGACCCACGGGACACACAACATATGCACTACAATATTAATATGAAGTTAACTGTAGTTTCGAGACATTTTAAAATGCTTCTGTTCAAAAACACATCCGACACTTGCGGGGGGGTGGGGGGTAGCGGTGCGCCACAGCTCTTCTGAATAAGTGAAACTATAATGTAACACAGTACACTAAAATTAAAGATATTTGACCATCCGACACTTGCGGGGGGGTGGGGGGTAGCGGTGCGCCACGGCTCTTCTGAATAAGTGAAACTATAATGTAACACAGTACACTAAAATTAAAGATATTTGACCATCCGACACTTGCGGGGGGTGGGGGTAGCCACAGCGCGACTGAGAGCAGATCTCCGAACGCGTGAAGTTCCTCCTTTTACTTCTTGAGTTTGAATGAATGGACACTTCCTGCTGTCAGAAGGCAGGAAACGTGGCCTTATATGGTGTTTTGAGGGGTGGGAATTATGTAAATGACCCCTCGGCGTGCACGCGCAGCTGTTTAGAACAGGTGGGATTCATTAAATTTACGCAACCCATTTACACACGTTTCCTCAGGATAGAAGACTTTGTTGAATCTGACGTGGCATGTTCGTACAAACGCTTCGTACGAACAAAAGTAGGAGAAATTTAGGATAAATATACGAACATTTTCGTGAATGAGGGCCAATATGAATGCCGGGCGCTGAATTGCCACTTAAATTTGTTGAAGAAGCTGAGTTATTAAAGCTAAAATAAATAAAACAGAACACTAGCTAAAACCTAAAATGAGCATGCTAAAGTTAAAATAAGCTAAATATTAACTAAATGCTAAAAGTAGCAAAAGGTTCAATAAAGGCAACTAAAGTTTAGCTGATAGGTAAAACTAGCGAAAAGCTAACTAAAAGCAAGAACCCACTAGGAAATGAAATTGGCAAAAAGCTACCTAAAAGCAAAAAAGTTTAAAGCAAGGTAGCACAAGGATAGCTAAAATTTTGCAGAATGTAATGAAAAGCTAAAAGTAACTGAATAATGGCTTAATTATAAAAGTTGCAGAACAAGCTAAAATCTAAAAGTAGCAAAAACACTTCCCAAATTTTGCTGTGAAAATAAATTAAAAAACTAAAGGAAACAATGGCTAGCTAAAAGGAGCCAAATGTTTGCTAAATGCAGCCAATAAAATAAAATAAAACATAAAAAAAGAGCTCAGAGTTGTAGAGTCGAACGTTCCTCAGAGGAGATCCACACCCTGACCTCAGTGACACTGGACTACTGTATATGTAAATAAACTCTTTTTCCCCCTTGCGGGTAATCCACTCTCTTTCCTGAGCAACTCAGACTTTGCATCTCCAAAAAGTCTATCTCAAAGAAACAAGATCTACCTTCTGCGAAATTCAATCACATCTCGGTTCCTGTGTCAGACAAGGCGACACCTCTGTAATCTGCATTCAACGGAGGTCAGAACTTTGTTATACCCCTCGCCATGACATTAACTGGGAGTTTGCCAGTTGGACAGAGTTTCAAACAGAATCCCTGTTGTGTACCAGTATTGTGCGAAAAACCCAAATGTACATCTGTGAAGAAAATTATGTTTTTTAAGCAAGATATAACTGGGTAAACAAAGCAGTCATTGTTTTTCCTCTAAACTTTGAGAGGAGGTGAGTTATCTCATCAAAATTAATTTATGCAACTCAGTTAATGCCCATTTTGTTGGTTAGAGTTGTGTTGATTGGATAAATTTGCATAGGCACCCCCCACCTCCCTTCTAGAATCAGATAAAACTGAAACACAGGGGAGGAAAATTAGTCTGAGTCTGGGTTTTGTGTGTTTAATTCAAGCGATGGGGATCACAACATTGCCAAGAATCCACCATTAATTTATTCGAGGTCGACTCACATTTATTATTTTTATTGCACACCTGTAACAAGGTGTGGCCTACAAACCTCTTTACTTATATCAATACAAAGGACCAAACTAACAAGGTCAGTTTAATACCCTGATGCATGCTCAATAATAATAATAATAAAAAAAAAAAAGCTAAGTCTGGTCCTCTGGACATTCAAAAAAAAGCTCTGTTTTGTTTTTTGAATGTCCAGAGGACCAGACGTAGCTTTTTTAGAAGGTCAGTTTAAGTTTGGACCCAGAATTCAGAGGAGGAACTTGGAAAAAGTAAAACTTATTAACAAACAAACAAAAGTGCAAAAATCTCAGCAGGAACAATTATTTAATACAGTGGACTGAGTGGAACAGGCATGGAAACCAACAATGCAGAAATGATCTAAATGTGCAGAAAGATAGACTTTCAGACTTTAAAGGACTGGGCTGATGAGGTAATTGGATAAATCTTTAAATGCCGGAACAGACACAGGTGAGAGAGCAGGCGAGGCAGGCCGCCTGAAAGCAGAAGCTGAACTGATGACCAGTAAAATACAAGCAACAGAACTGAAACACAAAGATCCAAATCACTGAGAAATAAAATAAACCATGAAGGGAATAAATGAAAAGATGAACTCAAGAACTAACTGAAATACACAGACCATGACAAAAACCAAACTAAAAGCTAAAAGTAGCATAAGACAAAAGTACTTCAAGTATGCTGAAGTTTTTTACTTAGAAGAACTATGTTTTTGAAATAATTGAGGAGATATCACTATATTTATATGGAGAAAAAATATCTGAAGAGAAAGTTGACATTTTTTTTGCAGTAAAACTTAAAAGATCCATAAGTCTTATCATCCACGTTCTACTTTGTAAATGAACTGAATGTTTAACTTAAGAGTGATTAAAATAACACAATGTGTGAGGACTGGTAGTTATTGAAACTGTCCAGATGAACTGATTGAGAATGAGCGGATTTGATACCTGGACTATTGAGAATTAACTTTCTTGTCTTGAACCACTTTGGACATGTCTGCCTGCCTGGGAGGAGTCGACGAGGGACACGCCCCCAGAAACCATCTTGGCTACAGCAAACTGGTTGGTCCACATAAGTTGCTTACTTGGTGGGTTAACTTCAGTGTGCTTTGGACTACTCTGACTGAGGAAGCCCTCTGGAGTGAGGGTGAAACGTTTCTGCTAAAAAGAAACTGTCCAGATGAACTGATTGAGAATGAGCGGATTTGATACCTGGACTATTGAGAATTAACTTTCTTGTCTTGAACCACTTTGGACATGTCTGCCTGCCTGGGAGGAGTCGACGAGGGACACGCCCCCAGAAACCATCTTGGCTACAGCAAACTGGTTGGTCCACATAAGTTGCTTACTTGGTGGGTTAACTTCAGTGTGCTTTGGACTACTCTGACTGAGGAAGCCCTCTGGAGTGAGGGTGAAACGTTTCTGCTAAAAAGAAACTGTCCAGATGAACTGATTGAGAATGAGCGGATTTGATACCTGGACTATTGAGAATTAACTTTCTTGACTGGTAGTTATTATAACACACACCCATGCACATCCCCACACAGTGTGAATGCTGAATCCGAATTTGTTCCAGTTTTCTGACACTGATAGCATCTAACAATTCTTTTTCATATCTGTAAAGAAAAAACATAATCATATTGTATGTTAAAATAGCTTATGTGCTTTAATTTTTCTAAAAAACATGAAAATCCATCAAATGTTGTGTGCGCCTCAGACAACAGTGGGCGGTGAAGGACGACACAATGGGGAACCTAAAAAAAAGTCTCGTCAAGCCCTGCTGCACAATTATCGCTCATCTATCTTTAATATCTCATCCATTTTCTCCATCTCCACCAACAGAGAACTCACCTCACAATTATTATCACAGCTGGTGTCTGCATCGGAGGAATCAGATGATCCGCCCTTCACAAATGATTGATGCGGACAAAAACAATGAATGGAAACAAAACATATTTTTGTTTTTTACTGCTCCCTGCGGGGTTGACTACAGAGTGAATACACATCTGTCCAAAAAAAAAAAAACACTATGACTCCAACATGCATTCATGGTAGCACAGTTTAATAAAAACATGTAATATCACAGCCTTTATTTCCATCCAGAGATGCCTTAGGTTTTCTCTAGCAGCTTGTTTTGATAAAATGAGTGAAGTTTTTTCAGCAAATCACAAATATTTTATTGGGATCGGAGGCCTGGACTCTGCTGTGATAACAGTTTTATGTTCCTTGAATCGTCCTTTTACAATGTGAGTCATGAATCTTTTCATTGTCAACATGGAACAGGCAGCATGTTCCCAATCATGAAGATAACATTTATTATTAGAAACATTTGATAATTTAAAGTATTCTTTCCCCTCACCTTATTTTCATCACCCACCACCGAAGACAACGGACAGACAATAATTTATTTAATTGTGGGTGTTTGTGTGTCAGCAGAATATCTCATGAAACTCAGCAAGGATAGTAATGAAACACACAAAAATCACTCCCTGAATGAACACCTACAAGTGAAAAACCTTTGGAGTCAATCTAAATTAAGATGGTCACTCCAGCTCATCAACGTTACCAAACATAAAAATGGGTAAAACGCTGAAAGGCATCGAGCTAAAATAGGATGTGGTATTAGCCAGGGGCGGCCGGCCAATAGGGGGTGCTAGGGCGCCGCCACACTGGAACTTCTGGACCATTTTACATTGAAGACTTTAATTTTTTTCAAACAAAAATGAAATAATAAAATAAAAATTATTTCAAAATATATGCATACAGTATATGTTTTTAGTTGTGTAGGACAAATATTTCATGAGTAATGATGAGTTATATTGTTTGTTTCAAAAACGTTTTCTGATTGTTGACATATTTCCTGTTTTGGGGCGCATGGATCTTTTCCATAGACTGTTGTTATAAATGGCGCATGCGCAGTTATTCCACGGCGTTACAAAACAATGGGAAGATGCTGGGCACAGTTTTCATCGCCCTGGACAGTCCAACGTGAGCTCTATCGCGTGTTTCCGGCCGTTTATTTATTTTATTTTATTTTATGGAAAATGAGCCGTGCTGTGACAAGCAGCTTGCTCAGGTAAGTTTTAAATCATTGAAAGCCCTTTATCTAATGTCTATTTGCGTTTTTGACTGATATGCCTCTCAAATTTTAGATGGCTGTTTGTGAAAAAAGCCTTCAGCTGACTGTTTATTCTAAAAGTGGCAACTGGTGAGTTTGTTTTTGGAGCTAGCATGCTAATGCTAGCCTTTATCTAATGCTTATATTATTATATTACCATTCCTGACTGATATCCTCTCCACTTTTAGGTGCTCTGTTTGTGATAAAAGCCTTCAGCTGACTGTTTATTCTAAAAGTGGCAACTGGTGAGTTTGTTTTTTTCTTTGTTTGTTTGTGGAGTTAGGTTGCCAGCGCAGGTTATTGTACAGTATTGGACTCTGATGGCTACATTTATTTTAATTTGCTTATAAAAAATGATCAAACATTAATAATTTTATATACTAAATGTCACTTGTGGTGTTTTACTATTTCTTAACACTGTATTGATCTGGAGAATGAAAACAAAGCCTCTTGCAAGTAGAAATGCAGAAATGTTTTAATCTCACTTATTTTCCTTTCTATAATTTATATATAATTTATTTATTTATATATATTTTTGTTTGTTCTTTGTTGTTTTAGTGAGTCAAATTGGCGCTTCTCATCCTGAGCATTTAATTGTTCTGTTGACCTTGTATTAATCTGTATTTGATTAAAAAAAACTATTTGAATTTGGGATTTTTTTTTTTCATTTTAGAGAAATAGCCCCCCCTGGTGTACATTTCAGGAACCACCACTGGTATTAGCTGAAAATCATCAACAACATACTGTATGTGGAAAAAACAAAACATATATACTCTGAGCACTGTGTTTTTCAAGCCAAGAGCCATTGTCAACAATGGGAAGCACCCCTAAAAGTCATATTCTATAATCATCCCTGATGTAAGATTACTGTATAATTACATTTTAATAATAACAGTTCATGATCTAAAGTGGGCCGGGTTGAGGCATGAAACTCCAGGGCTGAAAATGAATCCCACTAACGCCCTGCTTCTGATGCCATTGACAATGATCATATTGTAGCGTGTGAAGAAGGAGAGACAAACTCATTTCCAAGCAGTTGACTTTAATCCTTCGAGCGCCAAAACCAGAAACAGAATGAATGAAATCACACACAAACACTTTTTCTTCTCTTCACCTGGAAACACCTGGGGAACACCTTGCTGGCTCCTCCTACTGGGTGAGAGAGAGATGAGGCAATTTACCTTACTAATACACCACACAGCCCCCCCCCCCCCCCGAACACCCAGAAGGGCAAATACAAAACATATCAGTCTCTCACAGGGGGCCTAATCAACCTGCCGAACCGACTGCGTCGACTCGGGGACGGAGAAACAGCTGGCACCCGTACAGTAACAACATTTTGTGCCACAGGTGGAGGAACACAGTTGGGGGGAGAAAACGGAAGGTTGGGCCGAGCAGGAGGAACCTGAGCCTGCAACACCTCTTCATCAGCCAACACATAGGCTGGCTTCAGGCGGTCCATTGTAACCAGCTCTCTACGCCCACCCATGTCTAAAACAAAACTTTTCGCGCCTCTTTCGAGCACCCGAAACGGCCCGTCATACGGAGGCTGGAGGGGCGAACGGTGGGCGTCACGTCGCACAAAAACAAAACGGGCAGACTGGAGTGCTGTGGGCACAAACGCCTGCGGGAAACAATGGTGCACAGGACCCGGAACCAAAAAACTACTCTGCGAATAGGGGTCCACCGCTTCGGGGAAACGTGGAGCGGCAGCGTCTAACAAAAACTCCCCTGGGATACGTAAAGGCTGACCAAAAACCAACTCGGCTGATGAAGCGTTGAGGTCCTCCTTAGGAGCTGATCGCAACCCAAGCAGCACCCACGGCAAATGCTCCACCCAGCCAACGTCTGTAAGCGCAGCACGTAATGCCGCCTTAAGAGACCGATGGAAACGTTCAACCAACCCGTTAGCCTGAGGGTGGTAGGCGGTAGTGCGATGCACCTGCACCCCCAAGGAGCGCGCCATCTCGGACCAGAGCCCTGAAATAAACTGGGGACCTCTGTCTGAAGTGATGTCCGAGGGCACACCAAAACGGGCAACCCAAGTGGAGAGGAACGCACCAGCCACGTCGGAGGTAGTTGTGGAAGAAAGAGGAACGACCTCCGGCCACCTGGTTGTGCGGTCGACCACTGTAAGCAGGTGTGTGAAACCCCGTGATGGGGGCAGGGGACCAACTAAGTCCACATGCACGTGGTCAAAACGCTTGGCTGGAATGGGAAATGGTTCCAGTGGTGCCTTTGTGTGCTGGTGCACCTTGTCACGCTGACAGGCCACGCAAGCCGCTACCCAACTTCTCACCTCTCTGTGTAAACCAGGCCACACAAAACGTGCGCTGACTAGTTTCACTAGATTAATAATTTGACCTAAAGGCAGCATGTAAAGGGAAAAGAGCAGGGGCCCCAGAACCGACCCCTGAGGGACACCACAGGAGACACAGACTGTCTGGGACGTGGCGTTGCCAAGACTAACACATTCCAGCCTATTGGAGAGGAAAGATTTGAACCAGTCCAGGACAGTGTCACAGAGACCGACCTCCACATGAAGACGGTGGAGGAGGATACTATGGTCCACAGTGTCGAAGGCTGCAGTGAGGTCAAGGAGGACAAGGATGGAGGGAGAGCCAGTGTCAGCAGCCAAGAGGACATCATTGGTAACTCTCAGCAATGCAGTCTCTGTACTGTGAGCCGCCCTGAATCCAGACTGGAACTTCTCATACAGGGAGTGTTGTTGTAGGTGGTCCTGCAGCTGAGCAGCAACAGCTTTCTCCAGCACTTTAGACAGAAAAGGGAGGTGTGAAATTGGGCGGTAATTAGAAAAAATGTCGGGATCCAAATTAGATTTTTTCAGAAGAGGCCTAATGATGGCAGTTTTTAGAGGCAGTGGAACATGACCAGATTGTAGAGACTGATTTATTATTTGAGTGATTAATGGGCTTATTGCAGAGTGATTGGTTTTTATGAGAGACGAGGGGAAAGGATCCAGGGCGCAGGATGAGGGCTTCATTTTCTTGATGATGGACTCCACCTCACTCTGAACAACTTCATCAAAGCTGCTCAGGGTCCCAGAATGCAGACGGGTAGATGGCACACTGAGAACAGGGAGGTTGTGGAGCTGAGATCTGATAGTGTCAACTTTGTTTTTAAATGACGAAAGGAACAGGTCGCATTTTTGAGCAGAGTCCTCAGGAGTTTGTTTAATGGGATTAAGCAGACGAGTTATTGTGGAGAAGAGCTGTTTAGAGTTTCCAGGGCAGGTGTTGATGATGTTAGAATAATATTTGGAGCGTGCTTCTTTAAGAGAATAGGCGTACGCTTTCTGATATTCTTTATATGCCTGCTTATGTACAGAGAGACCAGATGATTTTACACGTCTCTCAATAGCATGGCCAGTTGCCTTCATCCTGCACCAGTGTACCAGGGGGCTGAACGGGAGAAAGACACCAGTCTTGACTTCAAGGGGGCGTGTAGGTCCAGGAGCTCCCGGAGAGATTGGTTGTAGTAATCCACAGAGTCATCTGCAGATGAATGATTTACAGCGGTCAGGGCGTGAAGATCAGCAGACAGAACATCAGGGGAAATGTTTCTAAAGTCACGGAACTGGATGGGTCGCATTGGGTTTGAAGCAGGCGAAGATGAAGGCACTTCCAGGGAGATGACCCTGTGGTCTGAGACACCCAGGTCATATACAGACAAGTTATTGATGAGTACAGTGTCTGTAATAACCAAATCCAGAGTTTGCCCCCTACTGTGCGTAGGGGCGTCAACGTGTTGAGTGAGATTAAGAGAGTCCAAAAGAGACTTAATGTGGATATTTAAGTCACCAAGAAAAATGGTCTTCACAGGGGAGGTGCAGAAAAAAGTGAGGAGGTCATGCATCTCTGAGTTAAATGAAGCATGCAGTTTGGGAGGCCTATAAAATAATATAACATTCATCAGAAGTGGGGCTTTGAAGCTGAAGGCCAGACATTCAAAAGAAGAAAAGTCCTGAGAAACCAGATGAGACAATTTTAAATTACTGCGATAAATTACCGCCAGACCACCACCACGGCCAGTGCTACGGGCTCTCTGCAGATAACTGTATCCAGAGGGACACGCTTTGTTCAGAGAACTGAACACATCCGGTTTATGTCAAGTTTCTGTAAGGCACATGAGGTCCAAGTCCTTCTCCAGAATGTGATCATGAATTAAACATGATTTGTTGGATAGTGACTGCACATTGAAAAGTTCTAATTTAATACCAGTTGGAATAGGAGTTTTTTTAACCGGTTTAAGCAGACTGAAGTCCACTCCACGTTTTCCTTGCCACTTCGTGCGCTGTGGAATACAATGGACTACAGACGCAGCGTTCTGATGATGACATCGAGGTGCGACACGTGCGACGCGTCTCTCAGTCCAGACAGTACTAATCGAGTCAGAGTTCGGTTGAGAATAAACGGTTTTCTTTCGAGAGCTTCTATGGATGTAACGAGGTCTACGCAGAAGTCCCAGTTGTTTGATGGTGGAAACAGAAAGAGGAATGGAGCAGTTGTTAAGATCAAACAACTCCAAAGCGGAGTAGGTTAACATCGTCGAGCCGGTGGAAGCTAACTTGGAACTAGCCGCTAACAGCAGGCCCACGGCTCCATAAAAGATATACAAGAAGCAGAAAGAGGTAACTTGAATGAGCAATACCTTGAAGGAGTACAGGAGGGAATCCAGAACAGTCCAGAGGACAGGAAATTGAGAGAGGCAGCAGGTAAGCGAACAATAAATGCAGCTGAGCTAGCGGGAGGTTGACAGCTCCCGCTACTAAAATTCCGGTTTGACTTGTAAAGTTTTCTATCTAATGAACCTAGCAAACAAGTCAAATCTTGGCTTCACCGTGGTCTCCCATCCTGAGCAAGCACAGTGGCATCAGTGGAAAGGAAAAACTCCCTTTTAGAAGGAAGAAACCTTTAGCAGAACCAGGCTCAGGACAAGCGGTCATCTGCTTTGACCGGCAGCGTGTAACGTCTGCAGATCCATAGCGCAGTCAGAAAAGACAGTTGCTCTAAAACTTAATCACAGAAAGGTAGAAAGGCAGAAATGCCCGCGACCGCTCACACAGGTGCTGTACACAGGTGCTGTACACAGGCTTACGCCTGTCGCACTCTGTTGCACTCTGCGTTCGAAAAAGGTAGAAAGGTAGAGAGGTAGAAATGTCCAACAAATGCCCGCGTCCGCTCACACAGGTGCTGTACACAGGTGCTGTACACAGGCTTGCACCTGTCGCACTCTGTCGCACTCTGCGTTTGAAAAAGGTAGAAAGGTAGAAATGTCCAACAAGGCTCGGTGAAAAAACAGCAAAAAGTAACAAAAAAGGCTTCAAGGAGCAAAAAGTACGAGGAGCAGCGGCAGCCAAGGTGCGCCCACATC
>JBBPBX010022781.1:0-29507 GCA_038048925.1 Garcialebias charrua
AAACTTTCATGTGGATATCCTAAAAGGGAAAAATGCTGCACAAAAAACTAAATATTTTCAGATGTCTTTCTCTTCAGCAAGAAATGAAAATTGATCCATTGTCTTCCGCTTGTTCCAAAGTCGAGTCTCGGGGAAGCAGCTTGAGCAGGGAGGCCCAGACATATCTTTCCACGGCTACCTCTACCAGCTCTTCTGGGTGGACTCCAAGGTGTTCCCAGGCCAACTGAGAGACGTAGTTTCTCCATTGTGTCCTGGGTCTTCCCCGGGTTCTACTCCCAGTCAGATATGCCCAAAGCACCTCCCTAGGGAGGTGCCCTGGGGACACCAAATGCCTGAACCACCTCAACTGGCTCCTCTCGATGTGGAGGAGCAACGGTTCTATTTGAGTCTCTCCTGGATAACTGAACATCTCATCCAATCTCTAAGAACAGTCCAGCTACCCTGCAGAGTAAACTTATTTCAACCGCCTGTATCCACAATATCATTCTTTCAGTCACTACCCAGAGCTAATGACCATAGGTGAGGGTAGGAATGTAGACTGACGGTAAACAGAGAGCTTTGCCTTACAGCTCAGCTTCCTCTTCACTAGAAATGAAAATAAATCAATTTAAAGTTCCTATTGGTGTAATGATTCACAATGGGGACCCGGAAATTCAACCACAACACAGGAGTGAACGAAAAAAGTTTATTATCTGCCACTTGTCAGAAAAAGGGGAACGTCCGCTGAGACTCTGCAGGGAGAGAGAACAAGTTGGTGACTGGGATAAACTTGATGTTTTAAAGAACGTGAGGAGTTCAAATCACTAACCTGCAGAGTTTAATCACAGTTGGTGATGCAAAGGCTGCACTGACGTCAGAGGGAGGGGGGTCGGAGGTGCAGCAGGGTCACGTGACACGTGAGCACGGCTCCTCTTCTGCTTGAGTGCGGCTTGGTTCCAATAATTAACAACAGCTCCAAGAGTCCAGATCATGGTCAAGATACAGGCGTGGGTCATACACAGAGAGGCAAAGAGGCAGTACTTATCCGTGGGGTTTCAGCGAGAGTCGGTGTCAGTAGGCAGAGCGAGAGTCGAGGTCCAGATATCCGATGGGCAGAAATAATCCGTTGAGGGCAAGGCAGAGGGGAGTAATCCGTGATCATGAAGAGTGTCAAAACACAGGAAGGTCAGGAACAGAACGCTGGATTTCTTCAGGCGCAAGGCGATCAGACAATCTGGCAGGGAGGTAGAGTCTGGAGTGTGTTTAAAAAGAGCAGCAGACAGGTGCACTAAATAACGCTGATGAGGAGAGGAGACAGGACAACCCCAAAAACACAGCTTGACTTGACATGAACGTGAATCATGAACGTGAATCATTACAATGCCCCCTCCTCAAGGTCCAGCTCCAGATGGACCACCAGGTTGATCGGGATGGGCACGATGAAAGTCCCTGATGAGAGTCTTATCAAGGATATGTCGAGCAGGCACCCATGAGCGTTCTTCAGGTCCATATCCCTCCCAGTCAACGAGGTAGTGCATCCCCCTGCCCCATTTCCTGGACCGAAGGAGACGCCGCACAGTGTAGGCAGGACCACCCTGGATGAACCGGGCAGGCGGAGGGGGTCCAGAGGGGGGCGAGAGTCGGGACGTGGCAAGTGGCTTGATACGGGACACATGAAAGGTGGGGCAGACTCTAAGGGTCCGGGGTAGGTTGAGGCGAACTGCCACAGGGTTAATCACCTTAGATATAGGGAAGGGTCCAACGAAGCGAGGGGCGAGTTTGCGGCTCTCCACACGGAGTGGGAGGTCTCTGGTAGATAGCCACACTCTCTGTCCCTGCTGGTACGTGGGTGCAGGAGTACGCCGCCGGTTAGCAGACTTGGAATACACAGCAGAGGTTCTTTGTAGGGCTTTGCGCGCTTGTCGCCATACACGTTGGCATCTTTGGGCAGCAGCAAAGGCAGAAGGGACCCTGGCTGTCCTTTCCTGACAGGAGAACACAGGCGGCTGGAACCCATAGACCGTGTAGAATGGGGACAAACCAGTGGCACAAGAGGGAAGAGAGTTGAGAGAGTACTCCATCCAGGGAAGGTTCTGTGACCACTTAGCAAGGTCCTGTTCGCACAGTAAACGGAGCTTAGTCTCCACCTCTTGGTTAATCCGTTCAGTCTGTCCATCAGTTTGGGGGTGAAAACCTGAGGACAGACTCACTTTGACACCCAATAGACTGCAGAACTCCCTCCAGAATTGCGAAACAAACTGGGGACCACGATCTGACACAATATCCACTGGGAGGCCGTGGAGCCGGAACACCTCCCGGGAGAGAATCTCTCCCAGTTCCTTTGATGATGGGAGTTTGACAAGGGGGACTAGGTGAGTCATCTTGGAAAAGCGGTCAACGATAGTAAGGATAACAGAAAAGGTCTTGGAGAGGGGCAAACCTGTAATGAAGTCCATGGATATGTGAGACCAAGGACGGTGAGGAATGGAAAGGGGTCGTAGGAGTCCAGCAGGCGGTCGGCGGGTAGACTTAGCTCGACTACAGACCCGACAAGCTGAAACAAACTCCTTGACATCAGCAAGCATGGACCTCCACCAGAAACGGTCTCGAACCACTGACAAGGTCTTGGTAATACCTGGGTGACAGAAAAGTCGAGAACTGGGGCAAAATAATAGTACCTCAGTGATGAGGTTGTCTGGGACAAAAAGACGATCCTTGGGACAGTCACTGGGCACAGGGTGTTGCCGATGGGCCTGCTTGACCTTTCCCTCCAGGTCCAGTCGAGTGACTGCCAATCGTACAGACGCGGGAAGGATGTAGTCCATCACCTCAGTTCCCTCCTCCTCTAGGGTCTCATGGATTCGAGAGAGGGCATCGGGTTTTATATTTTTGGAGCCGGGTCTGTAAGACAAGGCAAAATTGAAACGGCTAAAGAATAGAGCCCACCTGGCCTGTCTCGGGTTGAGCCTTTTGGCAGATCTCAGGTACTGAAGATTCTTATGGTCAGTCCACACAATAAAAGGTTCCTTAGCTCCTTCCAGCCAATGCCTCCATTCCTCCAGTGCAAGCTTCACCGCTAGGAGCTCTCGGTCTCCAACATCATAATTTCTCTCGGCTGGAGAAAGGCTTCCGGAAAAAAGAGCACATGGGTGAGTCTTGTTATCCATGCCTCTTTGGCTGAGGACAGCTCCAATACCAGAACCTGATGCGTCAACCTCAAGAATGAATTGACGAGAGGGGTCAGGCGAGAGAAGGATGGGGGCAGCCGTGAATAATTTCTTAAGATGGGAAAAGGCTTGATCGGCCGATGGAGTCCAGCAAAAGGGTTTCTTAGAAGAGGTTAGTGCATGAAGGGGTGAAGCAACAGAGCTGTAATTCCTGATGAACCGGCGGTAAAAGTTTGCAAAACCTAGGAATCTTTGGAGCTGTTTAATGTTTTGTGGGGTGGGCCAACTCTGGATGGCCTCTACCTTACATGGATCCATGGAGATCTTGTTAGGAGAGATAGTGAAACCCAGAAAGGAAATAGTGGAGAGATGGAACTCACATTTCTCTGCCTTGATGAAGAGATTATTCTGCAGGAGTCGAAGAAGCACAGCTCGAACATGCTCTCTGTGAACAGCTTGGGTCTTGGAAAAAATCAAAATGTCATCCAGGTAAACAAAGACAAATCGTCCAATCATATCCCTAAGAACATCATTTACTAAGGTCTGAAACACTGCAGGTGCATTGGTAAGCCCAAAGGGCATCACCAAATACTCATAATGACCAGTAGGGGTGTTAAAAGCAGTCTTCCACTCATCTCCCTCCCTTATTCGAACTAAGTGATATGCATTTCTGAGATCAAGTTTAGTGAAGATTGTAGAACCCTGAATGGCTTCAAACGCAGTGTTCATGAGGGGAAGAGGATAACGGTTCTTTAATGTGATTTCATTGAGTCCTCTGTAATCAATACACGGCCTTAAGGACCCATCCTTCTTACCCACAAAAAAGAAGCCGGCACCTGCTGGAGAAGACGAAGGACGTATGATACCTGCCCTGAGCGAGTCATTGATATAATCCCTCATAGCTTGGTCCTCTGGTCCAGACAAAGAGTATAGACGACCCCTAGGGGGAAAAGTACCAGGAAGAAGGTCAATGGCACAGTCATAAGGTCTGTGAGGGGGAAGAGAGGTAGCACGATGTTTGTTGAACACCTCCTTGAGGTCGTGGTATTCGAGAGGTACCTTGGATAGGTCAGGGAAGGTTTCTTGGTTTGGGGTTGAGTCAGAAACATTAGCCCGTAATAGACAGGTGGAAAGGCATTCCGGAGACCAGCCTAGGACCTGCCCTTTAACCCAATCAATGTGTGGGTTATGCCTCTTTAACCATGAAGCCCCCAAAATAACTGGGATTTCAGGGGATCTGATTACTGAAAATGAAATAATTTCATGGTGATTGCCTGCAATGACCATCTTAACTGGAACAGTCTCATGGGTGATCTTATGAATAAGATGACCATCAATGGCTAAGACCTCCTGCTCTTTAACAGTCGGTTGAATCTGAATATTGTGTGCTTTAGCAAATTCTAAGTCCATAAATTCAGCATCAGCTCCTGAATCAACAAACACAGAGACTGTTCTTTCACTATTTTTATTTTTATTCAAGAGAGTGGCCTGTACTGACAACATGGAGGACTTGGTTCTCTGACTCAGTAGGAACCTCCTGCCTACTGAGCCTGGTCTTTTACTGGACATCGAGACAGCAAATGGCCCACTCCTCCACAATAGAAGCAAAGCCCATTTCTTTGTCTACGCTCCCTCTCTTGAGCAGATAACCGGGATCTTCCAATCTGCATGGGTTCTGTTACCTGGGATGAGACCACCTGAGGGGATGTTGATGCTGGTTGGGGACTGGGTCTAGACTCAGACACATTGTACAGAGGTCGGTTGGTGAAGTTCCTCTCTCGCCTCCGTTCTTGAATCCTCAGGTCAATCCTCGTGGCGAGAGATTCTAACTCCTCCAGGTCAGTGGGAGCATCTCGGGTGGAGAGTTCATCTTTGATCTCATCACTAAGCCCCTGGTGAAAAGCGTCGCAAAGAGCTTCATCATTCCATCTACAATCAGATGACAAGGTGTGAAAATCCACAATATACTCAGTCACCCTCCTTTTGCCTTGTTTCAGCCTGAATATGCCCCTTGCTGCTTCTCTCTGGGGCAGGATGGGGTCAAACACCCTGATGAGCTCCTTGGCAAAGTCTTTGACGTTGTAGCAAATCAGGGAGTCTCGCTGCCACTCTGCTGTTCCCCATAATTTAGGCTTGCCAGAAAGTAGAGAGATAATATAGGCGACCTTGGCCCGATCAGTAGGGAAGGAGGAAGGTTGTAATTCAAAGTGAATCTCGCATTGGGTGATAAAGGGTCGACATTGGTTTGGCTCACCTTTAAACATCTCGGGAGGCGTTAAGCGTGGTTCATGATTTGGGGAGGCTTGGCAACGAGGTGAGACCTCCATGTGCTGGGAAGGAGGTGTGGACGTAGCTGCGGAGGGTTTAGTTAATATATTCATCATTTCCTGCATATTTGTTTCCAATCTATTTATTGCAGTTTCAACTCCTGAACGCCACTCCTGTGTGTGTGACGGGTCCATTGTGGCCAGATTGTGCTGTAATGATTCACAATGGGGACCCGGAAATTCAACCACAACACAGGAGTGAACGAAAAAAGTTTATTATCTGCCACTTGTCAGAAAAAGGGGAACGTCCGCTGAGACTCTGCAGGGAGAGAGAACAAGTTGGTGACTGGGATAAACTTGATGTTTAAAAGAACGTGAGGAGTTCAAATCACTAACCTGCAGAGTTTAATCACAGTTGGTGATGCAAAGGCTGCACTGACGTCAGAGGGAGGGGGGGTCGGAGGTGCAGCAGGGTCACGTGACACGTGAGCACGGCTCCTCTTCTGCTTGAGTGCGGCTTGGTTCCAATAATTAACAACAGCTCCAAGAGTCCAGATCGTGGTCAAGATACAGGCGTGGGTCATACACAGAGAGGCAAAGAGGCAGTACTTATCCGTGGGGTTTCAGCGAGAGTCGGTGTCAGTAGGCAGAGCGAGAGTCGAGGTCCAGATATCCGATGGGCAGAAATAATCCGTTGAGGGCAAGGCAGAGGGGAGTAATCCGTGAACATGAAGAGTGTCAAAACACAGGAAGGTCAGGAACAGAACGCTGGATTTCTTCAGGCGCAAGGCGATCAGACAATCTGGCAGGGAGGCAGAGTCTGGAGTGCTTTTAAAAAGAGCAGCAGACAGGTGCGCTGAATAACGCTGATGAGGAGAGGAGACAGGACAACCCCAAAAACACAGCATGACTTGACATGAACGTGAATCATGAACGTGAATCATTACAATTGGTACCTCTACATGTCCTCCCACACATGTACAACATCAACTGTCTAAAAAAAATCACAGCTCACACATGGAGATTCACTTGTCTGCTCTAAGTTTAACATAAAGCCACACACAAGTTTCCAGTATTTGTACAAACACAAGAAACGTCCTCACACGCACTAACATGTACAGTCTGCTTCCTGTTGACTCTGAAAACTGGTTCAAGGTGAATATTTATCAGATTTGTATTAAAGTTTATAGTGCTCAAGTTTTCATTATTTAAAATTTACTCCCACTTTAAACAACTCAAACACAGAGATTAACCTGTTCCTTGTGTCAGGTAAGGTGGACATCATTGGAAAGACAGCAGCCAGAAGACAGCTCACCTGCATGGATTCTCCTGGAGAAACATTGGGGTACAAGATAAAGAGAAGAAGAAAGCTAAGTTTCCCCACCTCATCATTTACATGATACATTGCTTCCAGAAATTAACCATAGTTGTCAGAATCAGATAATCTTTATTGTCATTTGCACCACATGTGGTACATGTGATGAAACAAGATTATCCAACAATAAAATGTAAAGAAAAACAGTAATAACATCTAAAATATGAACTAAGAAAAACATCAACTAAAAATACACTAAGCATTAATATCATAGAAAAACATTACTCCAAACAGCAGCACGAACATGAGTCTGTATGAGCAGATGGGCACGAATGAACACAGAAACATGAAACAGATCAGCAGCAACATGATGTGATATTTCACAGTGATTATTTTGGTTAGATATTCATGAGTCTAACAGCCTCAGGGTAGAAGCTGTTCCTCAGTCTAGTGGTTCTACACTTAATGCTCCTCAACCTCCTTCCTGAGGGGAGTGGGGCAAAAAGTGTGTGGTGGTGAATGGGGTCTTTCATGATGCAGGTGGCCCTCTTCCTGCATCTGGAGGTGTAGATGTCTGTGATAGTGGGGAGACTGACTCCAACATCTTCTGTGCAACCTTCACCACTCTCTGTAAAGCTTTTCTTTCTGCAGCTGTGCAGCCTCCATGCCACACATTGATGCTGGAGCACAGGATGCTCTCCACTGCACAACTGTAGAAGGAGATGAGGACTGAGCTTCTCAGACCAGCTTGTCTCAGCCACCTGAGGAAATAGAGTCTCTGATGACCTTTCTTGATCAGGCTGGTGGTGTTGTTGCTCCAGCTGAGGTTATTGTTCATGTGTACACTCAAATGGTGAATGGTAAATGGAGCTTATCTATATAGCGCTTTCCAGCCCCCTGTGAGGAGCGCCAAAGCGCTTTACAATACCAGCCATCCACCCATTCATACACACATTCATACACTGGTAGTGGTAGCCTACCTTGCAAGGCGCCAGCCAGACCTACCGGGAGCAACTCGGGGTTAAGTGTCTTGCCCAGGGACACAACGACACATGGTAAGCGGACGTGGGATTCGAACCTCCAACCTTCCGATCGGGGGTTGACTGCCATTACCACTGTGCCACGGCCCCAAGTACTGTACTTGTAGCTGGAGACCACTTCAACCGCAGATCCTCTTATGTTCAGTGGGGTGTGGGTGTGTTTGTTCCTTCTGAAGTCCACAATCATCTCCTTTGTCTTCTTCACATTGATGTGAAGGTTATTCTCTTTGCACCAGCTCTCCAGGTGTTCCACCTCCTGCCTGTAGCTGGACTCATCATTGTTTGTGATGCATCCCACCACAGCTGTATCATCTGCAAACTTTACAATATGACAGCCTGGATGGGTAGCTGCACAATCATATGTGAGCAGAGTGAACAGGAGAGGGCTCAACACACATCCTTGAGGAGAGCCAGTGCTGAGGGTTATGGTGGAGGAAGAGAAGTTGTGGATCCTCACTGACTGTGGTCTGTTTGTTAAGAAGTCTAGGACCCAGTTACAAATGGAGGGGCTTAGTCCTAGTGTGAATAGTTTGTCCATCAGGGTTTGGGGGATCATGGTGTTGAAGGCAGATGTGAATTCCAAAAAGAGCATATGGACGTATGAGTCCTTCTGTTCCAGGTGGGTTAGAGCAATGTGGACCACATAGGAGATGGCATCCTCTGTTGATTGGTTCTTGCGGTATGCATACTGGTGAGAGTCCTCGTTGATGTTGATGGTTGTTTTGATGTGGGTCATGACCAGTTTTTTGAAGCATTTATAGACTATCGGGGTGACGGCCACTGGCCGATAGTCATTCAGACCAGTCACTGCAGAGCTTTTTGGGACTTGGATGATGGGGCAGACTTCAGGCAGATGGGAACTATCTCCAGGGCAAGTGAGGTGTTAAAGATGTCGGCCAACACATTGCAGAGCTGATAGGCACATTCTTTCAACACTTTCCCGGGGATGTTGTCTGGGCCAGTTGCTTCATGAGGGTTGATCCTCCTGAAAGTACTCCTTACTTCTGCTGTGGTCATGCTGAGATGCTCTTCATCCAATGATGAGGTGAGACTGGTGCTGGACGGTCTGTTTTGGTCTTCAAAGCATGCATAAAACTTGTTGAGGGCATCAGGCAGAGATGGGTCTTTGGAGCATTGTTCACTCTTGCCTTTATAATCTGTTATGCATTGAATGCCCCTCCAAATGCTCCCAATAGCCAAGGTTTTTTGTTGGGGTAGCTTGGTGGAGACGGTGTCAGTGCATGTACTAATGTACCCCAGTACTAAGGATACGTATTGGTCAAGATCAAGCAATCCTCCATTTTCAGCAGCTTCTCTGAAAACCTGCCAGTCTGTTCTTTCAAAACAATCTCTCAGTATGGGGCCACTGTCCTGGATCCAACATTTAACTTTCTTTTGTACCGGTCTGGACCGCCTCAGCGGCAGCAGATAAGCAGGAGCAATTAATATTGAAATGTGATCAGATAATCCTAGGTAGTGACGGGGTTTGTCTTTGTATGCATCTTTTACGTTTGTGTAAACATGGTCCAGCGTGTTGTTTCCACGTATTGCTATGGTTACATGCTGATTGAAGTTTGGAAGACAGTCCTTCAAATTCATGTGATTAAAGTCTCCAGCCACAATGTAAAGAAC
The DNA here is from genome assembly GCA_038048925.1 of Garcialebias charrua. Classification (NCBI taxonomy): domain Eukaryota; kingdom Metazoa; phylum Chordata; class Actinopteri; order Cyprinodontiformes; family Rivulidae; genus Garcialebias; species Garcialebias charrua. Next base: position 9,401 of record JBBPBX010022781.1, read on the forward strand.
CTCAGGGTGTTCACTCTGCAGCGAGCTGATCAGGTCATGCAGCTCCTGCAAGGCTTCATTTGCATTTGTGTCGGGAGAAATGTAAACAACTGTGATTAAAGTCACTGAGAACTCGCGGGGTAAATAATGGGGCCGACACCTACTGTTATCTGCTCCAAAGCATTGGAGCATGAGGTTTTTATCACAGTACAGTTTGTGCACCAACTTTTACTCAAGCTCTCTGAGGTCAGCAGATCAGCTGCTGTTGGTCGTCCCAAAGTCCAACAGGAGGCTGAGAGGTGACTGAACGTTCTCAGTCGCTGCCCCTAAACTGTGGAACGAGCTGCCTTTGCACGTCAGACAAACTGACTCACTTCCTGTTTTTAAATCTGCTCTGAAGACACATTTTTTCTCTTTGGCTTTTAACACAGCTTGAAATGTTGGTTTTACTGTTTTTAAGTTATTTGTTTTATAGTTTTTACTGTTTGCTGTTTTGATCTGGTAGTTCATCACTTTTATGGTATTTGTTGAGTTTATAGTTTTATGCTTGTTCGTGTTAGTGTACAGCACTTTGGCCAACGGTGTTGTTTTAAAGTGCTTTATGAATAAAGTTGTATTGTATTGTATTATTCATCATCTCTTCTGAGGTGCCCGCTCTCAGACGAAGTAAATCCATCTTGTTGTCCAACGAGCGGACGTTTGACAGAAAGCGAGATAGCTTCGGTAGTTTTCCGGCTTTAGTGTTAGCTCGTAGCCTCACCAAAATCCTCGCCCGGCATCCCCTCCTCTTAAGCCGGGAGCAGCGCTTCCTCTTCTGCCCGCTGGAACGCCTCTGCTGCAGCTTCTAGGTAGATTACATTAAAATCTGCATTCTGCCAAGCATAGTTTTGAGTTTGTTGCTGATTTTGTTTATATTTCGTGGCAAATCCGCTCTAATTCTCATCAGTTCAGTTTGGCTATAGTTCACATGCAGAGTCAGGTACAGAGTTGATATCAAAACTACTAAAAGCTGGGAACGTACCTGTGAAGCTGCAACTGCTCTGAGCGTGGCCATCTTGTGGAGGAGTTGTGCTTGTGTCTGTGATATAGATGGGATAAATAGCTGTTTGAAGGGAACCAACTTTTGACAATCTGTGTCTAAGAGCCATTCATTTTGAACTGTAGTGACATCATCATGTTTGGTTGTATGTAGGGATGGAGGTCGTAAGGTCTGTATCATGTGTATCTCAGTGAAAAGACATTTGAAGAGGAAAACACAAATAAATTCCAAGTAGGAAAACAACTAGGAATTGTCAGATTCTGCTGTCACGGAAGGAGTGTTGAACCCAAATGCGGGAAGAGGATGACTTTGAGGCGCAGGAACATTTGAAAGTGTTTATTTACAACAAAAACAAAACAATGGCTGGCAAGGCAGCAAGAACCGTTTAAACTAAACTGGACTAAACTGAACTAAACTGGAGAGGTACTCACAAATACTCTAGGAAACACGGAGGGAGGGTAGAACACGACACCATGGATGGACAAACCTGAGACAATGACAAGACTGAGAGGAGCTGAATATATACACAGACACACTGATTACACATGACATCTACATGTGATGATTACAACTAGACACAGGTGAGACAGGGGCAGAAACAGAGCTGAACTAAACACAAGCAGACAGAACACAGAAAGCTGAATTAAACAGAAGGCTGAATTAAACACAAACATGAAGACTAGATTAAACACAAAAGACTGAAACAAAACAGAAAGCTGAATTGAGCACAAACAGACAGAACACAGAAACACAAAAGGACTGAAACACATAGGGCTGGATCAAACACAAACAGACAGAACACAAACACCAGACAACTAGGAGACAGAGGGCTGGATTAAACACAAACAAACAGACTATGACAGGAATAGCTCTCTACTGTCTGAGACTCTATTTCAATAGTTTGTTTTAAAGAGCCTTTTGTAAGAATTAGATTGGTTGCAAATGTCACTGCTCTTGTGTATGTGTGTGTAAATTTTCTGCAAAATATCTCATGAACAACTGGGTGGACTATGATGACACTTCACAACTACTGTACACTACAACACTACACACTACAACACTACTGTAGTAATTAATGAACATCTACCACTTATCAATGTTTGGAACCAACCCAACATATGATGGCCACCACCAAGGGGGCCACCAGGAATATTGGGCCCCATGACAAAAAATAAAATTGGGCCCCCCTGCATAGCTGCTTTTGCCACATCTCTAGAATCTAACTGATCCAGCAAAAGTTTTACATAAATAACATTAAAGGCTTGCTTCCTTTGGTCCAATACTGGTACTAGCACAATATTTACTGTTAGTGAATTGTACATGCAACCGTCTGCATAGAGTATGCAATTCACTATTTAAAGCAAGATTAAAAAGTAAAAAATAAATAAATAAACAACGAGGAGCCCCGCCGCCAGCAGAGACACGACGAGCAAGTGTGGCGTGCGCATGTGTTCTGAACGCAAACACGCTTCAAATTATTGTTAGTTCATATATCTGCTCTCAAATCAGTGGTAACATACTGCACACTCAAACTGATGGCATAATATGCCATCGTGAAATGGAAGCTAAGCTAGCGAACAGGTTGATAATCACGCACATCTCTACCCACCTCTCTTGGGGAAAAACTGTAATAATAATAATAATAATAATAATAATGAATTTAATTTATAACACACTTTTCATTAATGAAAATCTCAAAGTGCTACAAAGTGCAACAGAATTAAATGTCAATAAAACAAGTAATAAAACAAGTAAAATCAATAACAGAATCAACTAAGAAAGGTCTTCAAGCCGCTCTTAAAGTCAACCAGTGACTGTGGAGCTCTCAGGCAGTCAGGAAGAGAGTTCCACAGGTGGGGGGCAGCCACACTGAAAGCCCGGTCTCCCATGGTCCTTAATTTGGTTCTCGGAATGTGAAGGAGATTACTGTTCTGTGACCGCAGAGACCGGGTGGATGAATATGGAATAAGAATGTCCTTTAGATAATCTGGTGAAGTTCCGTGTAAGCATTGATGTGTAATGAGAGCAGTTTTGTACTGAATTCTGTAGGCGACAGGAAGCCAATGAAGGTTATGGAGAATGGGTGTAATATGTTCAAATTTACGAACTCTCAACAAAATCCTTGCTGCACTGTTTTGAATATATTGAAGCTTCTGAAGGTATTTGCCAGGGATTCCAATAAACAGGGAGTTGCAGTAGTCGAGCCTGGAGGAGACAAAAGCATGGACGAGCTTCTCAGCATCGGAAAAAGTTAGGGATGGGCGAAGTCTGGAGATGTTTCGAAGATGGAAGAAGCAAGTTTTAAACAGAAGCTTAATGTGATTTTCAAATGTAAGATGAGAGTCCATTTTTATTCCAAGATTTGTAACAGAGGTGGAGAGGGGGATGTCTTGTCCAGAAAAGGAAAGTGTTGTTATAGGAGATGTTTGTACCTGGTGAGGGGTGCCAATCAGTATGGCCTCAGTCTTGGAGCAGTTTAATTGAAGAAAGTTCTGATTCATCCATGCCCTTATTTCCTCCAGGCAGGCAGAGAGGGCAGTGAGTGAAGATGGAGATGACAAGGTGGAAGATGAGGATGCTCCAGTCCTGATGTAAAGCTGTGTATCATCGGCATAACAGTGAAAAGAAATGTTGAACTGATTAATAATTTGACCTAAAGGTAGCATGTAAAGGGAAAACAGCAGGGGCCCCTGTGTTACAAATCAACACCCTTTCCTTTGTCTGTCTTCCTTTTCTTTTTTCTCTTTCCTTTTTTGACAGCCTGATTTTACGATTTTTCTGGGCAGCATGTTTGTTGTTACTCTGTCATCCTCTGACTGCAAAGTAACACCAGCAGCGTCAAGTGAGCTAAAGCAGCTAGGAACATACCATTTCATGCAGATACAAGGGGGTGTTTGTTAAATATGAGGATGTTTGCTTTTTGGTCTGAGAGAGATGTTGGCGTTGTTTTTCTTATTCGCCCCAAGTTCGTTGTTGGTTTCACTTTGGATCAAAGAAGGAGAGATACACTGAAAACACGACAAACGCGCATTTAAAGTTCCAAAACCAGTTTTAATTAATCATAAGTTTAAAAAGTCACAGAATACAATTATTTTATCTTATAAAGCCATTATATATGATCACAAATAAGTAGACAGAGAGAGATAGAGAGAGAGAGAGAGAGAGAAAGAGAGAGAGAGAGAGAGAGAGAGAGAGAGAGAGAGAGAGAGAGAGACAGAGAGAGAACGAGAGAGAGAGAGAGAAAGAAAGAACATTGAAATGCGCATTTCAAGGGAGACACCACATACAACCGGAGTAGTTGTTCTTCCCCGTGGGCTTGCTCTGCGTTGACTGATGGAGGAGAAAAAACTCATGCTTTTATTCTTTTGTAGGGCGTTGCCTGCTCTCAACCAATAAGAGGAGTTCTGCTTTATTCTCTTGTAGGGCGTTGCTTGCTCTCAACCAATAAGAGAAGTTTCTGCTTTAAAGACTGTTCCCCTCCCCATCTGCCAGAAAGCTTCTGTCTTGTGAACAGGATATACCATTGCTTTTTTTCAGCTTGCTCTGGTCTCCACAGGCCTCAGGGGGGTTTCAGCTTGCTCTGGTCTCCAGGCCTTAGAGGGGGAAGGGCACGACACATTGATGACTAAAACTAAATACATTATTGCTGAGTACTTATAAAACACACACACACTAGTAGACCACTAAATGACCAATTAGTGTAACTGGACATTAAATTACATTAAAAATCCTACACTACACACATAGATTAGAACTGTTCTGATACTTTCTGAGCATACATGCAGAACAAGAGAGAGTGGCTTTCAGTGGACTTCTCCCCAGCCATATATTCTACAAGGTCGTAAAACTGACAGACAGAGAGGCACTAGGTCTCTTACCATGCCCTAAGCCCGCAGGACAGACACAAACTGCATCATTTGAAAACCCTTTCAAGAGGAATAAAAACACGAAGACAAAAATATATTTTATTTCACAACAAACCCCCTTTGGACCTCAATTCCTGAGGTCCATCCTAAAAGAAATAAAATCACACACCTAATAACGCAACTAAATGCATATATACACAATATTCAATCAGTTTTTTCAAAATCCTCCAAGTTATAGTTTTTTAACAAAAGCAGTTGGCGTATCACTTCGGGATCCCTCTTCTCTAGGGTGGACGTGATAAGTCGAACCGTTAGAGACCTTAGACAAGGCACACAGTAGCACCCGCAAGTTATAAGTATGCCTAAGAAAATAGCCAATGATACCATTATGGATACGAACACCTGTTTCCAAGGGGACCGAAGATCTTTATCAGCCAATCGTCCAGTGGGTCGTCCAGACCCGAATGGCTTTTCATTTCATCTGAGAGGGTTCTAAGGCCTTCTAGGGCCCTTGTGACTTTTCCATCTGGAGCAGTGTTGTTCAGAATAAATGTACAACAAAGGTCACCAAACATACTACAAACCCCTCCCCTCTCCGCCAAAATCATGTCCAAGGCCATCCTGTTCTGAACTGCCATCAGGGAAGTCGGCGCCAGTTGTTCGGCCAGACCTTCTACCGCGTCTCTGGTGAGATTGGACAGTCGCATAACATTATAATGCACATAATTTATCCTGTCAACATTTTTATTGGGAGTAACAGGGAACACTGCTGAAATGATAGGAAAACTCTCGAACCCAGCTGCCACCTGATCAGCCAGTTTGTATTCATTTGGCACACCCCACGGAATGCCTATAGAGTCAATATAAGTAGGTGAGCCGACTGTTGGGTCAAAATTAGCAGATCTCCTTCTCCTATTTCGAGAGAGATCAGTTTCATTCAGGATCTCCAATCTGGGACCAATCAGAGCCAGAGGGGCCGCCAATCGTACCATGGCGCAAAGTCCAATGGTGTTGTCCAAGATACGAGTGAGTAATCTCCTTTCCCCACAATAGTAGTACAAGCCCGATCTAACAAGAGGGCCAATCACTTTTCTATCCCCTTTATCTGTGCTTGCTGGCCTTGTCTGATTGCACCAGCTTGGGTCAATCATGCCCACATTTATTTTGGCATTTGGACTCGTAAAATTAAAACAGAAGTAATCATTGCGTTTTGTAGCGTGGAACGGGCCAGCTTTGGTGTGATTCCCGGCTAAGGGAAACACTTCACTTAAGGTTGTACAATTGGTATGCATCTGCGTTCTGGTCAAGTTTAGCATGCAAGCAAACCCCCATGTATCCTCTGGGAACAAGGGAGCCGGCTCAGTGTATAACAGCGGGCGTGCTACGGCGCATGCCACACATTCAGACAACGAGGCCTGCTTTGCCGCCTCCGATAACCATGCCAACCATATATTAGTGTCATGGTATCCGGTGGACTTTGCGATTACCTCGACCGGAGTCAATTTTGTGTAATGGGTGGTAATTATGTCTGAAGTTTGGTGCGGGATCACGGGGGGAAAAGAAGAGTTACCTAGAGAGCTGATATTGTTTACCATTTCAATTCGTAATAATCCATATTTTGGTGGATAGGAGTTCACTATCACTCTCATAACATGAAAATTGAACGGATGTTTGTCCGTTTCAAAAGTGGACACCGCTTTAATAGACAGGGAAACCGGATTCTGGGTGAGGGAAAAATCCCTCTGGAGAGTGAACTTGCTAGTCCAAAACTGGCGAGATCCTGGCAGATCCGACTTAGACTGGGAAAATATCCAGGACCCTTGTTGTAAAACCACCCTATCCCCGCTACATTGGACATTTTGGCCAGTACATAGTACAATTCCCTCCCAAGCGCAGCGCTGTGGGCATTGTAAAGCCGTAGGTGGACACTGACACATGTATATATCTGCATGCCTGAATGAAATATTCTGGCCTGCACAATCAATTACATCGCATAAATCGAACGTGAAAGTGGTAGTCTGGTTTGCGATATACTCTAGTTTGAGGATTTTTTGTCCTAGGTGTGCGCCATACTCTCTCTTATGTCTCTGAACTTCACAATCCTTTTTACCAGGGATTACGCAGAAATGTTCTAGGAGGACAATCAAAGCTACCATACTTATCCCACCTATTTCAACTGCCATAGTGACCCTCTTGTCTGGCCACCACATTTTGAATCAGTTTATTAATATGCAAATTGTAGAATATAAAGAAATATATGCAAACTATGAACGATAATAATAGTAAGCGCTTTAGGATATTGCAGAATTATGAACCTTAAGTTTCCCAAGTTCCTCCTCCAGCAGCAAGGCAGTTGTCTCCCTTGAACACACAAAAATAGAGAAAGAACACAAGATTTATATCATCATTAAAGAAACATTAATACATTTTTTGAATGTGCCACATGTACTCAGGGGAATTGCCCTGGTTACAGCTACTCAGAGCAGACCTCTGGCGTTGCTCGGGGAGGTCCTCCTATGTCCCCGAGTTTTCTTCGTGTTATGTGAGACTCTAATATGTAATGTTTTTATCTCTCTAGGTGTCTGTACTATGTGTGGATGTTCCAGCACCGAGTGGCCCCATAAAACAGAGACCTTCTGGGCCTGGCACGCAACTATACTCGGCTACTTTGGTCTGCCAAGGCATGAGAGTTCGTATGCGACCTCTTCTTGTCGTCCGCCCAATCCTTTAGCTCCTTCCTGGTTCACGGGCTGGAGCACACTGACTCCAATGGTACCAGATCTCCCCCTTTCCTCTCAGCCTGACTGCATGTGAGGTTCTTTCTGTCACTTGGAAAGGACCTATCCAGCGAGGCTCCGCCCACTTTCTCTTAACGACCCTCAGCAACACCCACTCAGCTGTGAGCAAGTCAGGGTCTCCTGGTGGACCCTTTTTCTCGTGTACCTGCTGAGTAAAGTTAGACACCAAAGCTTTTAACTCATTAAAGTATACCTTATGGTCCATCTTGCGATCCCTCTCGTTTGGCAGAGAACAAGCATTCGGTCCAGGGAAGGATCGACCTGTGGTTAACTCATAGGGAGAGAAACCAGTACCATTATTAACAGAAGTTCTTACAGTCATTAATGCAATTGGCAGAGCGTCAACCCAGTTTAATTTGGTCTGTGCACAGATTTTGCCCAATTTTTGTTTTATGTTCTGATTCATCCTTTCAACCTTGCCTTGTGACTGGGGATGGTACACTGTCCCAAAGGCGTGTTTTAGTCCTAACATTTTTTCCACAGCCTGCAGGTCTGCGTTTTTAAAATGTGTACCATTATCAGATCTGATTTTTTCGGGAAACCCATGTCTAGGAATGTAATGGTTTATCAGGAACTTTATGACGGTTTTACTGTCCTCTTTTCTTGCAGGTATGGCTTCAGGCCATCCTGTGAGAGCGTCAACACACATCAACACATATCTGTATCCCTTGACAGTTTCAATCATGTCTGTGTAGTCTATGATCACTTCTTGTCCTGGTCTGAACAAGAAGGGAAATATCCCTTGTTCTGGTCTTACAGCAGGTCGAAGGTTGTATTGTAAACAAACGTTGCAAATTCCTATGTGTTCAGTTATCATGTCTTTCATGTGTGGATGCCACCATTGCTGAAGGTTCCTGGCCATTTGTCCACTGCCCACATGAGCCAGACCGTGTGCTTCCTGAAAAACTAATGGTTTCAGAGTCATGGGTAGGATCCACTTTTCATTAGGTCCTGTCCACAACCCGCTTTGTTCATTCTTTTTTCCTCCCTTGTTTTTCCAAACAGATTTCTCTTCAGGAGACGCCTCATTCTGTGCCTTTGTGATTTCTGTTTGGCTCCAATGACTGTTCCACTGACATTCTTCTTCCACTGTCACCATTTGAACTCTTGCTAAATAGCCAGCTGCTACTTTAGCTGCTCTGTCTGCCTGCCTATTACCTTCGGCAGTATCTGACTGTGTTACATCATGACCTTTGCATTTCACTACTGCCACTTTCCTTGGAAGCATCAGACTATCAGCTAACTCTTTTATGAGTTCTTCATGTTTTATGGGTTTATTCCCTGCAGTTAGAAATCCTGCCCTCTTCCATTGTGGTAAATGTACATGAACTGCCCCGTAAGCATATGCTGAGTCTGTGTACACAGTGATTTCTTTTCCTGTACCTAATTTTAGTGCCGCAACTACTTCTTGGATTTCGGCCCTTTGAGCTGACTGTTTTCCCATTAACTGGCCAGATTCTACAACTTCAAATGTATCTCCGTTTTGTTTAATTACAACAAATCCTGACTTCAACGATCCATCCTCCATTCTAAAGCAGCACCCATCTGTGTAGAGTATTTCCGATTGTGGTATATGTTCTGTTTCTAGGTCGGACCTGATTTTTTCTTCCATATAGACCTTTTGAACACAGTCGTGCGTGTGTGTTGTATTCATTCCGTCAGCCATGTTTACACCTTCATGTGAAAATAATTTGGTGCCGCCAAAATGTTACTCATGCGTCTTTGTTTCAATGAAGTCATTGTGAAGAGTTCGGAGTTCACATAGGCCACGACATTATGTGATGTTAAAATGTGCAGTGGATGGCCCATCACTATATGTGCTGTTTTAGCGACAATTTTACTCAAGCCTGCTGCCATTTGTGTACATGGTGGATGGCGTTTTTCAGTACCATCTAGAAGAATGCTGGTGTACATCAGTATCTGTCTATTCCCCCCCTTTTTCTGAAACAAAATGCCATTAATGGTGTTTTTTGCTTCAGAAACATCAAGGTAAAAAGGTGAGGTGTAATCAGGTAGGGCTAAATCAGTAGCCCGAGTCAAAAGTTGTTTGAGAGTTATGAAAGACTGTTCTGCTTCAAGACTCCAAACGAGTTTGGACTTTAATTTTCTCATCCCCTGTTCCTTAACCATGTTTCGAAGAGAAGTAGTGAGTTCACTGTAATCAGGTATATAATGTCTGCTATACCCCGTCAACCCCAGAAAAGACAACATTTCCTGTACCGTGCTAGGCTTTGGGTGATTCAAAATGGAAACTCTGTGCTCAGGAGAAAGCGTTGTTCCTCGAGCTGAGACTAACCGTCCCAAGAAGGATACCTGGGTGCGGACGGCTTGAAGTTTTGTTTTGCTCACTTTGAAACCCGCATCATGAAGAAGAAGAAGAATGTCATGGGTGGCTTTGAGACAGTCTTCAGGTGATTCTGATGCTATCAATAAGTCATCAACATATTGAAGCAACGTGGTGCCTTCAGGGAGAGGATGATGAACCAACAGGTCTTTTAGTACCTGATTAAATATTCCAGGGGACAATGAGAAACCCTGAGGTAAGCGCGTGTATCGATACTGTTGGCCATTGAAAGTGAAAGAGAATATGTCTCGTACATCATTTGACAAAGGGAGACAAAAGAAGGCATTGGCCAAATCAATGCAAGTGAACCATTTGTGTTTTGGATTCAAGTTTGTTAATGCCACGTATGGATTTGGAACAGGGCAGGTAGGAGTCTTACGTATTGCATTAATTAACGTAAGGTCATGTACCATTCTGTACTTTCCTGTGCCTACTTTCTCGACTGGCAAAATGGGAGTGTTCCACTGTGAATTAGACGGTTCTAATACTCCTGCATTTAGCAACCCCCAAACCGTATTGCTCAGCCCTTCTGCGGCTTCTGGCTTATGTGAGTATTGATATAACCATATTGGTTCAGTGGAGAGAAGTTCAAAAGTAATGGGATCACAGTTTGCTAATCCCACGTCCTCTGGACCTTGGGGCCAGAGGGACTGTAGAAGCGTGGCAGGGACCTCGGTGTGATCAGTCTTTTCCCTGCCATGGTCTCTTGAAATAAGTTCATGATCTAATTTTCCCAAATCCTGAGCTGAAACATCAATAATATAGCAATCTGTTGATGGTGAAAAAGCAACTGATGGAAGCTGTGTGGGACACCAATCAAGGGCGTCCATGACTGTCTTTACCATTGGCCCTAAATCCTTAGCTTGGTGTGAAGGCGAGAGAGCAAGTGAGACATGTGGTGCTGCTTCAGATGACATCCTATACCATTCAAGTTGAGATGGTGATAGGGTGACATGTGAAGCCACCCCCTGGGGTCCTACAATGATCTTATCTGAGGTCAAAAGCCACTCAGTATCTTGCAAAGTAGAGGCAAAATGCTCTCTAAAACAGTCATCAGAGTCACGGTCATAAAAGAGTGTCAGATGTAAAGGATCTGGAGGTGGAACATAGGGTTGCAGGCATCAAGCCAAGGCTTCCAAGACAGGTACGCAGAGTAGATGCCAAGTTGCTGTGTGGTTTCAGGGCGTATCAAGGCCCAGTAGATGTCAGCGACCTCCTCCTGCATTGGTTTAAGTAGACATTGTGAGGCTGGGGAGGAAGAGGATTGTGAGCAAGTCCAACAAGTCCCATTGGGCAGAGTGACCTTCAGCCCAGTTGGTTCGCACAAAATGGTCGCCCCCATCTTTTTCAACAAGTCTCTACCCAGCAGGTTTACCGGTACATCCTTGGACAGAACAAAAGGATGAGTCAAAGACTGCGGTCCTGCTGTGATTAGGAGAGGTTCAGTTAAATGCAGTTTTTGTTGCACCCCAGAGAAGCCTACCACTGACACAGTGTCAGATGTGGCGTGTTCAGAAAAGTCCAGGTCATTCAACATGGAGTATGTGGAACCTGTGTCCACTAAGAAGGACAAGTCCTTGTTCATGACTCTCATCCGTATCATAGGGTCTGCACCTCCCCCTATGGACTGGTTTCTCTGTGGGGTATGTCATTGCTGGTAGGAAGTGTTGGACCCTGAGCCTGGGGTCCACTCTCCTTGTAGAGCTGGGTGCTGGCCAACTGGAGCCATCTCTGAGTTGGGAGCTGAGTGGAGGCGCCCTTCCCTCTTTGACTGTGCTTGTTTGTGAAAACAGTCGCTCGCCCAATGTCCAGGTTTCTGACAGAAGTAACAGACACCTTTCTTGGGGAAAAACTGTTACAAATCGACACCCTTTCCTTTGTCTGTCTTCCTTTTCTTTTTTCTCTTTCCTTTTTTGACAGCCTGATTTTACGATTTTTCTGGGCAGCATGTTTGTTGTTACTCTGTCATCCTCTGACTGCAAAGTAACACCAGCAGCGTCAAGTGAGCTAAAGCAGCTAGGAACATACCATTTCATGCAGATACAAGGGGGTGTTTGTTAAATATGAGGATGTTTGCTTTTTGGTCTGAGAGAGATGTTGGCGTTGTTTTTCTTATTCGCCCCAAGTTCGTTGTTGGTTTCACTTTGGATCAAAGAAGGAGAGATACACTGAAAACACGACAAACGCGCATTTAAAGTTCCAAAACCAGTTTTAATTAATCATAAGTTTAAAAAGTCACAGAATACAATTATTTTATCTTATAAAGCCATTATATATGATCACAAATAAGTAGACAGAGAGAGATAGAGAGATAGAGAGATAGAGAGAGAGAGAGAGAGAGAGAGAGAGAGACAGTAGCCGTGTTTCCATCAAGGTTTCTAGATGCGCATTTTGAAGTATCGCAGCAGAAAAGCTTAATGGAAACGGCAAAATGCGAATTTACTTCCTCAAATTCGCCAAAAAGTTTATACGCTCGCTTGAGGTGGTTTTTGGGATCTTCGAAAATGAGCAGATGCGCAAAACGACAGATGGAAACAGATTTGCCGACTCAGTTCTGCCGTAGCGAACATTCACGTCACGTGACGTTCAGCTGTTTCCGCTCCGGACAACATGTAACATCGCTAAAACTAGTTGGCATGACAGAATAAATACAACTTGCCCGATAGCAACACGTACCTGAAATATTCTCTCCATTTTGACGAGATGTGTGGCCGGGTTCTGTTTTCAACCGCTACTTCCTGTTTACTGTAGACATGCGTAACGCTGACGTCTGACGTAATGACGCTGTGCGTGGCCCGGTAGATGCGATTCAAGCCAGTTGATGGAAACACTTCTGCTTCGCATTAATTTGTATTTACATATTTGCGAGATTTCAAAAATTAGCTCAAAATTGGAAATGAAAATGGATGGAAACACGGTTAGAGAGAGAGAGAGAGACAGAGAGAGAGATACCTGCATTCTTGCTATATAAAATAAAGTTAGCAAAGTGTCATATCCTCCCAAACTGAAGAATCAACATTTAGACATATGTTCGGTTTAGTTTGTACCTTTTTCCTTTGTACCTTTTTCCATGGGCCCTACTTGAGTCAATCTGGTGCGGGTTCATCGTTTTTTCATTGGATGATCTCACCTGTTTGCTCTTGGTAGAACCTCCTCAGCCATGGTTCCAAGGGAGTGGAGTTGGAATGAAGATCTGATGTTGGCAGACTCCAGGCAATTGATTGGTCAGAGAGTGACATGAATCAAACCCACCATTTTGTTAAATTTCACAACTGTAGCCTTCATTTATTTAAAAAACACACACAAAAACTATAGTATAACCAGTGCTTAAAGCTACAGTCTGCAGTTTCTGTAGTGCAGTCTGTAAGTTTTCTAAAAATATATTTTTAACATATTTCTTCACTCTGTCACTATCTCCTGACAGACTGATGTTAGACAAAGTAATCTCTGAAAAAAACTATAGTCCCCTTGCTTCTCCAGGTGGTAAATAAGCATTTCTAAAAAGCCACAGTGACCCGCCGTTAACCAGCCAATAAAAACAGAGCTTCTCACTTCTCACGCTCCTAACCCACCCCCCCCGCCTGCAGCCCCCGCGGCCGCGCAGGTTCTCGTTGAAATAATTGCAAAGCGATGCAAAACTGTTTTGTATGTGACACAAATGTATTAAATTCCCCTTCTTCATCCCTGATCTGGACTTTTCTTTTGTTTTTTTGCCAAAAGTCAAGTGATCGCTTCCTCCTCCACTGACAGAAATGAGGAAATGGATGAATTTGTCACGAGCAAATTAAACTCGGGTTCAACGTGGCTGCGCGAGGCTCAGCAGATTTCATGGTGTTCTGGTGTGCTGGACCAGCGCTCCATGTTTTTATTTTATTTTTTAGAACGTTTTATTAACATATAATCACAGAACTTCGCAACGGTTGAGACAGGACATGTAGTGGAGGCGGAGCATTCAGAAACTGCAGCGAGAGCAAGAGGGAGCAGAGCCATATATGGCTCTGAGTGGGGAGGGACCAGTATGCTTTGCCTGTTGAAAATGTTCCTAAGTGCTGCGTTCTACAAAATCTGCAGAGTGCAGCTTTAAATTGAGCCTGATCCTGCTGGTTCAGGATCTAGGAGTTCTCTTATTTTGACAGGGTGTATTCCGGTAAGTGTTTGTTAGGATCAGGTTTGGATCTGGTAACTCTCAGGCTTACTAATAATAAAGTTATGATTAAATATTACTGCCTTGAACGAATAAAACTTATATTGGATATATAAACTGAAAATAATTACATGAGCACTAATTTAAAACCCAACAGCATACAATCTGCCACTTCAAGTGAAGCATTTTGGTGTCTACCCTTAAAGAAATCTCTGCCCCTAAAAGAGTGGTGGGGGCGGGAGCTCACAGGCAGCGGCAGGCAGGTGCCTGGAGGTTTGCATGTGGAGTTGGGCAACAATGAGCGGAGACAGTCTGCCTCGGTTCTGAGCCTGACTTACTTGACAGTTCCGTCAAGTAAGGAGGAAGGGGGAGGACTCGACATAAGCAGACCATTTACAAGTGTAAGTAAACATAGATGATTAACAACCCATTGAAATACACCAAAATGCAGGAAATAATAATAATAATCATTTTATTTAAAAGCGCCTTTCAGGACACCCAAGGACAATCACATCTATTAAAAAATTTCTGGGGGAGAACTCCCAGACCCGGCCCACCCCCCCACCTACCGCCGACCTGCTTGTTACTTGCGTTCCAGCATCGATCGGTTTACAAATTAAGCCTTGAGTATAACCATTAAATATCAACTCATCAACACACATTGTGGCACTAGGTGAAGGGAAGGCAGCCTCGACTAGGCCGCAACGGTTCGGAAAACCTTGTTAAACGATGGTGAGCATTCTGTGACGTTCACTTATTTTGACTTTGTCTTGGATAGACAAAAACATCTGGGACGTTTCGGTCAGCAGCAGTGACAATCCCACATACATCTACAGCACTCAAGTTATACTAAAAACCGCAGAGACTGTAGCCGTTTTCGCATTGGCCAGCCCTCAGTGGCCCGGAGCTCCCCTGGGTGTCTCTGGGCCACCCGCGTTCATTACGCATTTGCCGCAAAGCCGCCTTGAAGTGGGTGGGCAGTTCTCTGGAAGTGGGTGGGGTGGTCTCTTCACGTGGGTGGAGTGTTCGTGTTTTAAGAGAGGAGACTCGGCAAAAAAAAAATTGTTAGCTGGATATATATATATTAGTGTTTCTGCGTTTAATTTTTGTTAATAACTGATCACAAATCAGCTTATGTTACAACGTAAATAACACGAAGCGCACACCCATTTCCGCCTTTCAGCGCGACCTGAATGTCATTAAACAGCATTAAACAATAACTAATATTGTCTAACTGTTGCGCGCAGCCAGGGTTTTAAAATATAACGAATAATCTCTAACTTTTACGTGCAGCTAAAATGTCAGGAGGAGTGATTGCTATATGGGCAAGTTGGACACCTGAAAATTCAGTCTGTTCGGATAGCTCAACGAGTTAATGCGTTATCGTTTTGACCGGGAGAAGTGGGTTCGCTTCCAGCCTGGGACAAAGTTATTTTACTTTTTTTTTCTCTTTATTCACATTTTCTTTTAAATAAAAAGGAGTTTGCAAACAAA
This sequence comes from Garcialebias charrua, assembly GCA_038048925.1. Lineage (NCBI taxonomy): Eukaryota > Metazoa > Chordata > Actinopteri > Cyprinodontiformes > Rivulidae > Garcialebias > Garcialebias charrua. The sequence continues at coordinate 25,065 of JBBPBX010022781.1, forward strand.
CTCCTTTTTATTTAAAAGAAAATGTGAATAAAGAGAAAAAAAAAGTAAAATAACTTTGTCCCAGGCTGGAAGCGAACCCACTTCTCCCGGTCAAAACGATAACGCATTAACTCGTTGAGCTATCCGAACAGACTGAATTTTCAGGTGTCCAACTTGCCCATATAGCAATCACTCCTCCTGACATTTTAGCTGCACGTAAAAGTTAGAGATTATTCGTTATATTTTAAAACCCTGGCTGCGCGCAACAGTTAGACAATATTAGTTATTGTTTAATGCTGTTTAATGACATTCAGGTCGCGCTGAAAGGCGGAAATGGGTGTGCGCTTCGTGTTATTTACGTTGTAACATAAGCTGATTTGTGATCAGTTATTAACAAAAATTTAACTCAGAAACACTAATTCAGCTAACAATTGTTTTAGGGGTTTCTCGTTTCTGTAGTTAAATTTGAATGAAATTCAACCCTCGCGCTGAGGTTGTTTGAATGAGTCCCGCCCCTGCTGCAAACAACGAATCAAATGAGAGCTGAAACTAGCCCTGTCGGGCTCGGCCCGATAAGAACCACGGTGAAGATGGTTCCAGAACAAGGGTGGATCCCGGGCGGAAAAGGTAAATGCGAAGACGCCGAACCCGGGTTAGAAGCTGGGAGAGCCGGGGAGGGCCGGCCAATGCGTAAGCGGCTTCTGTAGACCCGAGCAGAGCAGAAGTGAGTTGTGGTTAGATTTCCTCCCATGTGTGTTCTTCTCTTCACACTGCCTCCTTGTTTTTACCAAAGTCTATTTTTAAACGTGGCTGCTGAAGTAAAGTGAGCTCACCCAACCCCTCTGTCCACCACCACAGCCTCTGTTTGGGAACATCTGTGTGCAGCAAGGCCAACACCTTCCCAGATGTCTTTGATAAAACGGGAAGCTGCCAGATTCTTGGGCAGCAGTAGCAACAAGTACTCCCCAAAAGTGAAACTTTAGTCCCATCCCAGTCCAGTGTGCTTTTAATGCAGACAAAGCCTCCCACCATAAAAAAAAGCTGTGGTGCAGTGAGCCCAGATTGTATGAAAACCCAGCATTTGCTCTGCATTAGCATAGCATTAGTCATCTGGGCCTCCTGTCTGCCCCTGCGGTGGAGACCACCCTCTTGTTTTCTCTCTTTAAGTGGTTACTGGAGATATTAGCTACTGGTTTGGCTCATCATAAAAGAAATAAAGAAACAGAAAGGATTCTGTCGACTCTGAGCTGACACCAAGGTTGTTAAAATTAGTTTCAGGGGTTTCCAGTGCTCAAACGTCATTGTGTCCCGGAGACTGCAGAGCTTCTTCTGACTAATGATATGAATCTGCTGCCTCTTTGTGGGACACTGGATGTCACCACAGACAGCTCCACTTTGCACAGGCCACTAATTACAGAGTTCAGCATTTCTTTGTTTTATTTTTCAAGAAAAGTAGATATGTTAGTAAATGGACTGTACTCACAGTATATAGCTCCTTTCTATCTCGTCAGGATACTCAAAGTGCTTTTTACTACAATCTGTGTCCTCATTTACCCATTCATACAGCACTCTATTAGAACTATACAAATAATAATCAGTGCTTTATCACATTCATACACTGATGGGACACACAAAGGAGGCAATGAAGGGTTCAGTGTCTTGCCCAGGGACACTTCAGCATGTTACTGCTGGTGGAATCGAAACCCCAACTCTTGCATCGGAGGGCAACTGTTCTAACCACTCATCCACAGCAGCCCCAAATAATAATAGTCACACAACAAAGATGGTACATGAAAGCTATCAGATTTAATCAGTGTCTGTGCCATTTCCCTATCTTTCTTTTCCTACATTTTGGGGTGTGCTCAACCTCCACTGTGGCTCAGGAGCACCCTAGCCCCTTTGCAGAAGCTGTCACATTACTTCAGTAGCTGCATTAGATTGTGAACACAACCCGCACACAGGCAAACACTTTCCAAACCCTCACAACCCTCAGGTTATTGGAAAAGCCTATAAGATCCATGGCTCAGTTAGAACCAAAGCACCAAGAAACACATTAAACACTCAAATCTCGGCCAAACTTCAAGATGCCAACAGCTTCAGAAATACTGTATTTAAATAGCTATTATAATGTGGTCTTTACTGTTTTGGCCTGTTGGAGAAATATAAATCAATTGAAATTGTGTAGTTAGTCCAAAAGTGACGAACATACTCAACATCACTCCGTTTTAATGAAATGGAAATTTGACTTAAGGGCACACTTGAATGTCAATGTGCAAACTGAAAGAAGCTCATTAAGTGTAGTGGACTGCTCTCAAATCAGAATGTAAATCAAAAGGAGCCATAATACTTTCACACGTTTCATGAATACACACTGTAGCAGTCTCCTTCTGCTCTTCACATGCTTCTTTTGATCCCAGGCAATTGAATTCTTGGGCTTATAGATGAAATTACTTAGGTCTCAACTGTTTGTGAAGGGAGAATAAAGGGAGACCGTATATTTTTTTATGTGGATGCAGCTAAGAGGAGCGACTGAAACGCAACAAAAAGTTCTCTATGAGAAACATGGATATTGTTAATGTGCACTGAAGAGTTGTGACACATCTCAAGACACTGTAGCAGTCTGAGCTATTGTCTTTTTTGGTGGGGGAAATGTCAGAGATTTGCATGTCACAGTAATCAGCCATCCACATGCACTAGTAGGCAGGACACTCAGCAGACTCTGCACTTTCACAGCTATTTCAGTCGAACAGCTTGTACCCCAACCATACTTTGAGGAGTAACAAACCAATTTGTATTAAAGCATTTTCACAAAGACATTTAGCTCTTCTGGATACTAAGTCTGAAATTTACAAACATATAGCATTACTTTTAGACCTAATGTGGTTTTTAAGCTGATGAGAGCATAAACTGACAGAACTTCCTTGTAACTGAACTTTAAACTAAAACCTACAGGAGTGTTAGTTAAGTGGAGTTCAGTTGGATTTTTATTCTGCTGCTTATTATATAAAGGAAAAAAAAGCCTTTGGCTGTTTCATTTATGTGGATCTCCAGTCATTGCAATTTTCTATTTGTGGATGAAAACATGTTGTGAAGCTGAGCGTGGGAGTTGGGGTACCCGGCCTCGTTTATTTTTCAGAATGGTCCCCATATGTGTCCCAGATGAATAGCTGGAGATGAAAGCAGAGCCTTTTGGTAAATGTAAAAAGGAGTTAGATTGAGTGGGTGGAAAATGTGGTCTGGGGTCTTGGCTGTGTTGCTGTTAAATATAGGGTTGATAGACACCACAAAATGAGAGTCCAGCCCCTATATTAGATCATTCTGGGGCTGACTGGCACAAAGACATAGCAACAAGAAACACACGGCTTCATATCCTCTCAGACTGAAATGTTTGCCTGGATAAGATCTTGTATTACAGCTTGTTGTTTCCTTTATCACAAGATATACGGTACGTTTTCTATAGTAACTTCATATTCATCCTCTCTTTATCTGGTAGGACTTTATACAAAGAAATACTTATTTGAAAGGAAGTTTATTTAAAGTTTAAGGGCGTAGAATCCTGCAGCAAATATCAAAACTTAAATTTCACAAAACACACTGAAATACAAGTTTTTACTTTCTCATTTTTCTGATTCAATCCAGCACTTGAAAGTGTCTTTTGCCTTTCTTCCAGACACGTGAATATGATCTCAGCAGGATGAATCCCAGTCCAACCACTGCCCTACACCACTAACATAAACTCGCTAAAGTAAATATTTTACTGTTGCAACAACCATTATACTGTCGGTTTGTTGCATTTCAGTTTATATAAATAGAGCTTTAGTCATCCAGGATGAGAAATGTCTTTAAGAATCCAGTTGTTGACGTCTTCTATGCTTGCCGAATGAATCATTTACTTCAACAAGCATGGAAGATACCATCATATACCATTGTTTGTTAGAAACTACAGTGGATAACCAATTGCACAGCTTTTAAGAGCTTAAAGGAGAAATGTAATCAAATCTGAAAAAATCGATATAACAAGAATTTCATATAGTAAACAACACACATAAACATACTTAGTATGCTTTTTTCAAGTCAGTAGCTTAAAGAAATAGTTTTTTTACATTTTTCCTGCTACATGCCGAAGTGCAGTGATTTCTGTAGTAATTTTCTGGACGCACTTTTATGACACAATTAAGACCTCCTTTGCTATCTTACAATAACACTGAAGCTATAAACCCATCATTACTGTCCTCTTGTCTGTCATTTAAAATGGAAGCAGAAGACTTTTTTGAATCTGAAGGATATCACTTTAGTTTGTCAAAAACAGTTTGGTGATTTAGTGCATTAATGGGCATTTCTATCCTGGAAATACGAATAGCCGTGCGTTAGCCGCCGCATGCTAACGTTAGCATGCTAGCGCCGTATGCTAACGTTAGCATGCTAGCGCCGTATGCTAACGTGGAAGTGGGGGTGTTGAAAATG
>JBBPBX010022782.1:0-41100 GCA_038048925.1 Garcialebias charrua
TCCATCCTCACCGACTGTCTCATTGAGCTTAATCACTGGTTTTCTAACAATTTCCTTCAACTAAACAGCAACAAAACAGAAGTCATTCTCGTCGGTACCAAAAACTCTATTTCAAAATCAGAACATCTTCTCGTCCCCCTTAACAACTCTCTGCTATCCCCCTCCCCTCAGGTCAAGAGCCTCGGTGTCATCCTCGACACCACTCTTTCCTTCACTTCACACATCAACAATATTACTCGGTCTGCCTATTTCCACCTCCGTAATATTAACCGTCTCCGTCCTTCTCTCACACCCCGCTCCACAGCCATCCTGGTGCACAGTCTTGTGACTTCCCGTATTGACTACTGCAACTCCCTTCTCTACGGCCTCCCCAACAAATCTCTCCACAAGTTACAGATGGTCCAGAACTCAGCTGCCCGTGTCATCACTCAAACCTCCTACTATAACCACATCACTCCTGTCCTGCAGCAGCTCCACTGGCTCCCGGTTAAATCACGCATCATCTTCAAAATTCTACTCCTCACGTTCAAAGCTATCCACAACCTTGCCCCTCCTTATCTATCTGACATCCTACAAATCTCCATCCCATCACGCTCTCTCAGGTCCTCCTCTTCACTACAACTCCATGTACCCTCTGCCCGCCTCTCCACCATGGGGAGCAGGGCCTTCACCTGCTCTGCCCCTCACCTCTGGAACGCCCTACCGCCAGACCTTCGAAACACCACCTCCCTTTCTCTGTTCAAGACTGCCCTGAAAACCCATCTCTTTAGACTAGCTTATCACTAACTTTACTAAATGTATTTTGTCTTCCATTTTATATCCTTTATGTATTTTATATTTCAATTTGTCGCTGATAATGTTTGCTCTGTATTCACTGTGTTGGTTTGTTAAGTGTCCTTGGGTGTCATGAAAGGCGCTTTTAAATAAAATGATTATTATTATTATTATTATTACATTATTATTACACGACTCTGCAATATTGCGTGGACATCGGGGGCAGTTTCCCTGGATTGGCAGACTGGGGTGGTGGTCCCCCTATTCAAAAAGGGGGACCATAGAGTGTGTTCCAACTACAGGGAGCTCACACTCTCAAGCCTCCCTGGCAAGGTCTATTCGGGGGTTCTGGAGAGGAGGGTCCGTCGGATAGTCGAACCTCGGATTCAGGAGGAGCAGTGTGGTTTTCGTCCTGGTCGTGGAACACTGGACCAGCTCTACACCTTCAACAGGGTCCTGGAGGGTACGTGGGAGTTTGCCTAACCAGTCTATGTGCTTTGTGGACTTGGAGAAGGTGTTCGACCGCGTCGCTCGGGGAGCCCTGTGTGGGTTACTTCGGGAGTATGGCAGTGTTTCCCCCACCATTATAGAGGCGGGGCGCCCCGCCCCGTCAACAGAACCAAGCACCCCGCCTACCCAACGCGCCAACCACCTGTCGGCACTAACGTAACGCTAAAATAGCAGCTCGCAATGCTGGTACACTAGCTAAAAACCTAAAAGCAACCTCTTCCCTCATGCTGAGCACGTCACGCCAACACCTCCCCCCCTTACACACACGTACACACTTGAAAACTGTTGGTACAAACAGCGCATGGCTCACTTTTGTCTGTATCACCCTCCCTCACCCCAAAACTGTGTACGGCTTTGTCCACGTATAAGTGCTGCGCAGCTCAGGACGTGTCTCTGTCCGTCTGTCCATCAGTTCGACCCAGAATTTCTAAGCACAACCAAGGTGTTGAGGGGATCCGTTTTGGTGGCCTTAGAATCACTTCTCTGTTTTTTGCAGATGATGTGGTCCTATTGGCTTCATCAGGTTGTGATCTACAGCTTTCACTGGAGCGGTCTGCAGCCCAGTGTGATGCGGCCGGGATGAGGATCAGTTCCTCCAAATCCGAGGCCATGGTCTTGAGCCGGAAAAGGGTAGAGTGCCCCTCTCCGGGTCGGGGAGGAGGTCCTGCCCCAAGAGGAGGAGTTTTAAGTATCTCAGGGTTTTGTTCACAAGTGAAGGAAAACTGGAGCGTGAGATCGATAGGCAGATAGGTGCAGCGTCTGCAGTGAAGCAGGTGCTGTACCGGTCTGTCATGCTGAAGAGAGAGCTGAGTCAAAAGGCGAAGCTCTCAATTTACTGATCGAGCTACATTCCTACGCTCATCTCTGGTCATGAGCTTTGGGTTGTGACCGAAAGAACGAGATCTCTGATACAAACGGCTGAAATGAGGTTTCTCTGCAGGGTGTCTGGACTCTTCCTTAGAGATAGGGTGAGAAGCTCAGTCATCCGGGAGGGACTCGGAGTAGAGCCGCTACTTCTCCTCAGCTGAGGTGGCTCGGGAATCTGGTTAGGATGCCTCCTGGACGCCTCCCTGGTGAGGTGTTCCGGACACGTCCCACCGGGAGGAGACCCAGAGGAAGACCCAGGACACGCTAGCCTGGTGTGACTTTTAAGGGGGGAGGTGTTACATGCCTGCCAGGCTGTTTGTGTTTTTCTTTCCCCTGCCTCTTCTGTTTGTCTCTTCACAGGTAGTAGGGAAGCTGGGGTCAATCTCCCTTGATTGAATCCTCTCCACCCATGGGCCAATCAGCATCCAAGGAGGCCTTGTATAATAATCATATAATAATAATAATAATCATTTTATTTAAAATAATAATAATAATAATTAATTCAATTTATAACGCACTTTTCATTACTGAAAATCTCAAAGTGCTACACATATATTGAATGCTACACACATTCATAAACCGGTGGCGGCAGACTACCATGCAAGGTGCTTTCCAGTCCTACCGGGAGCAACTCAGGGTTAAGTGTCTTGCCCAAGGACACAACGACACATGGTGCGGATCCCGGGAGTCGAACCGCCAACTTTCCGATCGGGAGACGACTGTCATTACCACTACACCACGGCCGCCCTTTAAAAGCGTCTTTCAGGACACCCAAGGACACATAAGCAGGCTCCACCTGAGGAACAGAGGCAGTCTCCACCTGGCTGGCCAGCTGATGCATGTCTCATTGTTGGTGCTTTGTTTAAAGGTTTGTGGTGGGAGTTAGAGGACTAGGTAAGTTTGGGGTACCCTGTACATTTCCATCACGTAGGTGTTTTTCTGTTAAATACACCAAGTAAGTAGGTGGGTGCCCCCCATGTAAGTTTTGGTGAAACTTTTATTAGATAAGGTTAGCAAGGTTTTTCTTTTCTATTTATTTTATGTAGCTTAGACTATAGTTAGGCCCTGTTTTGTTTTAGTGTTTTCTCTGATTTGGCACCACCTAACTGTCCCTTTCTCCCCCACAGTTTGTATGAGACTCCAGGGATTTTTTGTGTATGCTGTAAATAAATCCCTTGTTTTATCACATTCACTTGGACTCTTGAATTTTTGTGGTTGTCATGTTACTCCCCTTCTCCTCACAAAGGGGGGGGGCGTAACATAGGGTGAGAAGCTCAGTCACCCGGGAGGGACTCGGAGTAGAGCCGCTGCTTCTCCACATCGAGAGGAGCCAGTTGAGGTGGCTCGGGCATCTGGTTAGGATGCCTCCTGGACGCCTCCCTGGTGAGGTGTTCCGGGCATGTCCCACCGGGAGGAGACCCAGAGGAAGACCCAGGACACGCTGGAGGGACTATGTTTCTCAGCTGGCCTGGGAACGCCTTGGGATTCCCCCGGAGGAGCTGCTCCAAGTGGCTGGGGAGAGGGAAGTCTGGGCCTCCTTACTTAGGCTACTACCCCCGCGACCCGACCCCGGATAAGCGGAAGAGGATGGATGGATGGATGGATGGATGTAAATCTGACGCTGAAGCTCCAATCCTTGCTTTGAACTCGAAGTTGCGTTCTCTTTGAACCACTGCTACGAAGCGTGCTTTACGGCAGAGCAAGTGACGTAAGCGATGACGTATGAAGCAGTGACTGCTTCGGTCCCCGAATGAATCCCACAGAAAGCTTCATATCGCGAGATGATTCGTTGACGCGAGACATGCTTTGGGAGGCTTGTGTGCGCCAAAACACCCTTAAAGGCAGCCGACACACACCCCAACATGTCGGTTTGTTGTTGGAGTTGTTTTGTGCGTACTGTAGTTACTGTTTTCATCACTGCTTTTGGTTGATAAACATGGAGCCAACCAGGATGAGAAGCCATTCTTAAATGTGGGAACACTTCGAGTTGATCAGTCCCAATAAGGTGAGTAGTTTATTACTAAACAAATAACTTGAACAGTAGTAAGCTGGGGGGCGGATCCAGGATTTTGCAAAGGGTGGTTGGGGGGGGGGGGTAAGTTAGGTACATTTGCATGTGTGGTGATTTAAGTGACGTCTATGACCTGACAGTTTGTTTTCTTGTTTGATTACTGTTCATACAGGTCCAGTGCTTGTATTGTTCCATGCTACAGGCGTATAATAACAATACGTCCTCCATGCTTAGACACTACAGAGCAAAGCATGAAAACAAGCAGACACTGTTCATGGTAGGTTATGTTCAATATATGTGTTCATCAATAATATGTTCATCAATAATATATGTTTATCAATAATATATGTTTATCAATAAGTTTATTACTATATTTGTTTATCAATATATATGTTTATCCACACAATTCTACACACCAATAAAAATGTTACAGTAACATGATGTCACATAACAGTTTTATTGGTTTGATTCTGTCTTAGTGGACCGAAAGCAGGAGCTGGATGAAGCTCTGGTCATGATGCTGGTGAAGGACTCTCAGCCTTTTACCATTGTGGACGATAAAGGCTTCAAAGAGTTTGTGGGGAAGCTTGACCCCACATACACTCTGCCTTCCAGACAGGCTCTGAAGAAGATGGTAGAGGAGAAATATGAGGAGAAGACCAAAGCTAAGGCTCAACTGCTCATCTGTTCCTTGTGAACATGTTTTTTCAAAAGCTGGAGAAGTTGTCAACGAAAAAAGAAATTGCCTGAGTCCAAAAACAGTGGAAACACTCTTGTACCTAAATAAAAACCTCTGAATTCCCATCCCCTAACTTCATGATTGTCTGAGTTACACAAGCACAACCCATCCCTGCACCTACAGTTTTCTAAAGCACACCTTCTCTCTGTCCCAGAAACATATGAGGAGATGCTCGGTGCTTTGCCTCACGGAAACATGGATCAATGAGGACACTCCTGACTCTGTTTATGAGTTGGATAATAGGCTATTTTTCAGAACAGACCGGTGCATCGAGACTACGGGGAAAACACGAGGCGGAGGCGTCTGCATTTACGTTAACAAAGACTGGTGCACGAACTGTGCCGTTATCAGCAGGATCTGCTCAGCTGCTGTGGAGCTTTTAACAATAAGATGTCGTCCACATTACCTCCCCCGCGACTATTCAGCGATAATAATAAGCGCTGTTTACATAGCACCCGATGCTAATGCCAACGACGCCCAGGGAGAAATTCATGACTCATGCCTCATCCTCACCTAAAGCATATTGCGCTTCCAAAAATCTCCAAACGCACTGTACTGGCTGCTTGTCAACAGATGACTGTCCTCATCTAACGCGTCTGCAGTGGGAGGAGGAGCGTGTTGGTCCTCTTCCGCTCCGGTGTTTGTTTATTTCCGGTCTCAGAAAAATGGCAGACGCAATACGAAGAATTGCCTTGTTGTACTTAATCTACAAAGCAGCAACACGCAGACGCCGTGCACAACGACGATTCTGGATTCACCCCACATGAGAGGCGTCATGAATTCAGTGAATTTCACCATCTGATGATCCAAGAGCTGCGCGCAGACGAGGAGCGCTTTCAGCTGTACTTCCGTGTCACCCGCGCCCAGTTTGACGACCTGCTGTAAGTTTCTCCTTCATGTTTACCGCGGGATTTTTTTCATCTGTTAAACGTTTCGCACGGTGCCCACCTAATTCCGTCCCGTCGTCGTGGCGTGATCACATGGCAGAGTCTCTCCTGATTGGTCCTGATTGTTTGCTGCTGAGCAGCGAGCTGAATCTAGCTGTGGAAGCACGGAATGGCGTGCTTCCACAGCATCGCATCCGAGCAGCACAGTCGCTGCTCGGATGCGATGCTGGAGTAGAAAACAGCTGCTGCTCACTTTCGCGCTGCTTGCATGCTGTGGATGCGCCGCGACACGACCCGCTGCTCCAAGATTCGCGTCCCCATAGACTTCAATGTGAAGTGGCTGCTTCGGCTGCACGAGATGCGTGCAATGGGGATCCAGCATCACTCACCTCGCTGCAGTGTAAATATCCTGAGGGGTTTTTCATTGTCTCCGGGGACTTCAATCATGTGGATTTACGTGTCATCCTTCCAACCTTCAATCAGCACGTTTTCACAGCAACACGAGGAAATAAGACGCTAGACCAAGTCTTCACGAATGTGAAGGGGGCGTACACGGCGAAGCCACGCCCACCGCTCGGGGCTTCCGACCATCGCTCCCTGTTATTGGTCCCTAGACAGCTACCCCCACTCAGACGTTCCAAGCCGGAACAAAGAGAGATCACATTGTGGCGCCAAGATAGTTCCCCCATGCTAAGAGACTGCTTTGAAAACACAAACTGGTCTGTCTTCAAAGAGGCAGCTACGAATGGAAGTTCAGTTGACCTGGAACTTTATGCTTCCTCAGTCCTGGGTTACATCAGTACATGTGCTGAAAATGTATCCATAAGAAAGTATGTTAAATTTTACCCCAATCAAAAACCCTGGCTAAATAAGGATGTCCGCACCCTGCTGGCAGCCAGGGACACTGCATTCAAGTCTAGAGATACTGAGGAGTTGAGAAAGTGCAGGAGAGAACTGGATGATGGCATAAAGAAGGCCAAAGCCGCGTATGCACAGAGGATCGAGGGTCAGTTCATCTCACATGATCCACGGAGCATGTGGCAGGGCATCAAATGCTTAACAGACTACAAGGGCAAAAGCAAACAATGCCCCAGGGACCCATCCCTGCCTGATGCCCTCAATAAGTTTTATGCACGTTTTGAAGATCCAAACAGACCAGCTAGCACCAGACTCACCTCATCACCAGACGAGGAGCACCTCAAAGTGACCGCAGCAGAAGTGAGAGGTAGTCTCAGAAGGATCAACCCTCATAAAGCTACGGGTCCAGACAACATCCCAGGGAAAGTTCTGAAGGAATGTGCGGACCAGCTCTGTGAGGTGCTGGCTGACGTCTTCACCACCTCACTTTCACTGGAGTCAGTTCCCACCTGCCTGAAGACTGCCACCATCATCCCAGTCCCAAAAAGCTCCACAGTGACTGGTCTGAATGACTATAGACCGGTGGCTCTCACCCCGATAGTCGCTAAATGTTTTGAGAAACTGGTCATGTCCCACATCAAGACAACCGTCAACATCAGCGAGGACCCTCATCAATATGCATACCGCGAGAACCGATCAACAGAGGACGCCATCTCCTCTGTGGTCCACACTGCTCTCACCCACCTGGATCAGAAGGACTCATACGTGCGTCTGCTCTTTGTGGACTTCACATCTGCTTTCAACACCATGATCCCCCAAACTCTGATAGACAAACTATCCACACTTGGACTAAGCCCCTCCATCTGTAACTGGGTACTAGACTTCTTAACAAACAGACCACAGTCCGTGAAGATCCACAACTTCTCCTCCTCCACCATCACCCTCAGCACTGGCTCTCCTCAAGGATGTGTGCTGAGCCCTCTTCTGTTCACTCTGCTCACATATGATTGTACAGCCACACATCCAGGCTGTCATATTGTTAAGTTTGCAGATGATACAGCTGTGGTGGGATGCATCACAGATAATGATGAATCCAGCTACAGACAGGAGGTGGAACATCTGGAGAGCTGGTGCAAAGAGAACAACCTTCACATGAATGTGAAGAAGACGAAGGAGATGATTGTGGACTTCAGAAGGAACAAACACACCCACACCCCACTGTATATAGGTGGATCTGCGGTGGAGGTGGTCTCCAGCTACAAGTACCTGGGTGTACACTTGAATGATAACCTCAGCTGGAGCAATAACACCACCAGCCTGATCAAGAAAGGACATCAAAGACTCTACTTCCTCAGACGGCTGAGACGAGCTGGTCTGAGAAGCTCAGTCCTCACCTCGTTCTACAGGTGTGCAGTGGAGAGCGTCCTGTGCTCCAGCATCAACGTGTGGCATGGAGGCTGCACAGTTGCAGAGAGGAAAGCTCTACAGAGAGTGGTGAAGGCTGCACAGAAGTCTGTGGGAGTCAGTCTCCCCACCATCACAGACATTTACACCTCCAGATGCAGAAAAAGAGCCACCTGCATCATGAAAGACCTCACTCACCCAGCACACTCACTCTTTGCACCACTCCCCTCGGGACGGAGGTTGAGGAGCATCAAATGTAGAACCACTAGACTGAGGAACAGCTTCTACCCTGAGGCTGTCAGACTCATGAATAAATAAATAATAAGAATAAACACTGCAAAATGTCACATCATGTTGATACTGATCTGTTTCTTGTTGCTGCGTTCATCTGTGACCATCTGCTCATAATGACTCATGTTCGTGCTGCTGTTTATAATGATGTTTTTCTACTACATTAGGGCTTAGTGTATTACTAGCTGATGTCTCTCTTAGTTAATCCTAGATGTTATTATTGTTTTTCTCTTGCATTTGTTGTTGGATGTAACTGGGACCCTGTGTACATAATCTCGTTTTCAACACATGTACTACATGCGGTGCAAATGACAATAAATTCTCTCTGACTCTGATACAGGAAGACGTTTACACAACATTCATAAAAAGGTAGGATATACAAGGAAAGCAGGAAGAAACAGGAACTTACTCGCATTAGAACAGGACACACAGGCCTTAATAAATCTCTTAAAATAATTGGAAAGCATGCAACAGGACTATGTGACAAGTGCACCAGTGATCTCCCTGAAATGGTTCAACATGTCTTTATGGAATGTCCAGGGTATGAAACAGAAAGAATGCATTTCCAAAAATAAATAAATAAAATGAATATTAAGTTTACAATTAGGGATGTTTTTAGTAGTGATATCTGTAAAGTTAAAGATCAAGTTATTATTTTCTTGAAAAATACAAACTTAATAGAGAGAATTTAGTTGAGTTATTAAATTAATTGTACAGAATTATTATTATTTTTCTTCTGTTTATCTCTTGTCCACACTCCAGCTCAATAGGTGGTGGTAATGTACCTTACGGTTGGTCTGCCAACCGCCATAAAACAAAACAAGAAGGGGGGGGGGGTCATTAGTTCCCACCACAGAGTCTGTGGTGGGAACTAATGGACAATAATACGTATTAATGTCTGTGGCACAGACTTTAATACGTATTATTGTCTATGGTTCCCACCCGTACTGACGCCACAAAGCTGTGAGTGCCCGTTAGACGCTATTCAACAATAGCGTGACTTGTTATTTTGGTTATGACGGGTGTATGATAATTTTCCTCTATAGTATGATAATCCTACATTTATCACCTGGCAACACTGCTCCAAACCATTCCATAATCCAATTCCCTGGATTGAGGTGGACTGTCCCTTCAAACGAGTTCTGAATTTTGGTTTGACAAATATCTCTGTCCCCTAAAGATTGTAACAACTTTGTCTTTTAACAAAATTTATTTGGATATTTAAAAGTAATATGTTATTCGGAGTCATATTTATAACTGATAAAATACTATAATCTACCAAATCATGGAACTTCAGCTAGCTTTAGTTGATAAAATAATCTGATTGATGGGTGACAGTAATCCTTTCGCGTGATAATTCTTACAGCCCTTTTCTGTAAAATAAAAATAGGCTTTGTAATTGTTTTACACACTTTCCCCCAAACATCAATAGGCTATAATAGATTAAGTGTGAAACAATGGTTGTGTTATACAACATATGCAGAGCTTTATCATTTAATAAGTCCCTGACGTTGTACAGTACTTAGGGATGGGAATTGAGAACCAGTTCTTTTAAAGAACCAGTTCTTAGGAGTTCAATTCCCTCGAATTTTAGGCTGCTTGTCTTAACGATTCAGTTTATCGGTTCTTCTGACTCGTCGTGGTGACACATTTACGTGATGACATCACAGACATGCACCGTATTTGGTATTCAACATGGCGTCATGGAGGAAGCAGTCAAGCGTGTGGCTTTACTTCACAAAAAAAGACGAAACCAGGGCTACTTGCAGCACATGCAACGCGTCATTTACTATAAAGGGCGGAAATACTTCTAACATGCAGAAGCATTTGAGCACTCAGCATGCAGTTAGTTTGAACAAATGTACCATCTTTAACACGTTGCTAGGTTGTGATGGAAGTGGAGCTAACAACGCGTTCTCCTCCGTTTTAAATATTGCAGCAGGTAACGTTAAACTCCTCCAGTTTCTGTCACTTGTTACCTTTTTGCTGTACTGCTTCCACTGTATTTTATAAATAATCTCCCTCTCCTGTAATAACTTTTAGTTGACGAGGATTGCCATGATGGATGATGAGAATAACATCTGGGACAGGCTCAGGGCAGCAGTGGTGGCAGAAAACACTCAGGCAGTAACAACAACATCAGAGGGAGGCAGAAGAGGATGAAGATGATAACTATGTAAGTTTTGTTTTTTGTAATGAAAGATGATAAATTGCATGGATTATTACACTATTTATTTTAAAATTGAAACTTGTGAATTACAAGTTGTGGTTATGTCAATAATTTCAGACGCCTCCCGTAAAGAAGCAAAAAAAGATAGCCCTAGAATAACTTTTTGAGGAAGAGGACAGCAAGTTTCTGTCTGTGCAGCAGCAGCCCCCCATCTCCATAGCTCAGAGAGTGGATGGAGAAGTCCAACTTTATAGAAGCATATCACCAGTTTTTTGTTGATGTGTTAATGTTAATTAGGAATTCTTTTTTCATACAAGTTCTATTTTTGTTCTGGTGAAAGAGCATTAAATACTTCATGCACACAAATAATAATAATAATAATAATAAATTCAATTTATACCGCACTTTTCATTAATAAAAATCTCAAAGTGCTACAACAAATAAAACAAGTGATAAAATCAAGTAAAATCAATAATAATATCAACTAAGATTAAAGACAGAATCATGTGGAGGCAGAATAGGCCTGCTTAAAAAAATAAAATAAATAAAACAAGTGATAAAATCAAGTAAAATCAATAATAATATCAACCAAGATCAAAGATAAAATCATGTGGAGGCAGAATAGGCTTGCTTAAAAAGAAAAGTCTTTAAGCCGTTTTTGAAGTCAACCAGTGACTGTGGAGCTCTCAGGTAGTCAGGGAGGGAGTTCCATAGGCGGGGGGCAGCCACACAGAATGCCCGGTCTCCCATGGTCCTTAATTTGGTTTGTGGAATGTGAAGTAGATTACTGTTCTGTGATCGTAGAGACCGGGTGGATGAATATGGTGCAAGAATGTCCTTTAGATAGTCAGGTGAAGTTCAGTGTGTAGTAATATAGGAAGGGGTCAGTTTACTGACTTACCTATATTTTAGATGTATAAATTGGCAGGGTTTAGACTGACACAAAAATACATCATTAATTAAACGAGTTCTCTCTTTTTCAGTTTAATACCAATAATTCTATACCTTGACCAGATGTAATTCACAGGAAACGTTAAACTTATGTTGGTACAGCAGGACTGCACCATTTATTTAACATAATTATAAATTACATCACACATTTGTACATGATTGGTTGATTATTTTTCCTATAATTAACTTCAGCACAGATGAAATATAGGAACAACAGAACAAGTGAAGGATGATATTTTACTCATTTCTGCAGGTACATTAACTTAGTTTCTGGCTTAGGAAGATAAAGGTTTAGGAGGAGAAAAATGGAGGAAGAAAAGTTAAGAGTCAGGGAGTTATCTTGATGTGTTTAACCAGAAGCATGGCAGCTCTCCGGCTGAACTCGGCTACACGTTGGTACCCTTGGCAAAGCATTTGACGACTTTTACCTCGTGAAGATGGTCAGTCTCCCTCGGTCCAGTTTGGTCAGTTCGTTTACCATTCTCAGCGTCTCCAGACGTGCGCCTTGACTCGAACCGAAAGTAACGGCAGCTCCTGGTGTTGTTTTCAAGATAAGACGTTCCTTAAAGGAATGTCAATAAAAGAGCTTTTTCAGCTGTTGAAGATGACTTATAACTTGGCAAGTTATAAGTCTTTAACTGAATGACGTGGTCATTAGCGTGTTGACCAGACGATCATCAGTTCCTTGGGGAACCTCATGGCATTGAGGTCCTCAGCAAACTCCGTCAGTTCCAACAACAGCTTAGAACTTTAAGGAAGGATCTCAGATCAGTGACTTGTTGTTTCCCCATTGGTCCAAACGAACCAGTGGGATGAAGGTCACTCGGATATCAGTTTTTAGAACAGAGAAGAAGTTGTTTAGAATGAAGAGAGAGAAACAGATTGACTGGAGCCAGCTTCATAAAACAACTGATTGAAACTGCATTCTAACTTCTAACAAAACTGATCGAGTTCAGTCTGACATATTAATTCACTTTCACCGTTTGATTCATCATATGAAGAAGTGATCATTATTTTGAAATACCATTGGATTTCCAACTTGAATTAAACAGTTTGAATTAAACAGTCTTTGACTTAACAAACATTGAATTCAATAATGCTTATACAAGTAACACAAGGTTATTCATTAACACAAAAATAGAGGAATAAGAGAGTCTCTTATGACTTATTGTGTTTTGATTCAAAATAATGTAATAAAATAGTGTTAATGTCTTTTTTCTGAGAGTATCAGTGAAGGTCATCACTGGACAGTTCAAAAACCTTAGTTTGACCCTGGGTAGGTCCACTACAAGTGTAAGCATTGGTGTGTAATGAGAGCCGTTTTGTACTGAATTCTATAGGTGACAGGAAGCCAATGGAGGTTATGGAGAATGGGTGTAATATGTTCAAATTTACGAGCAAATGGTTTACTATATGTTACAGTATTGCCTAGCCCAATGAGAATTGATAACATAATTGATAAGGAATTGAATTGATAAATTATATCGATAAAGGAATTGGAATTACCAAATTCTTATCAATTCCCATCCCTAACAGTACTGCAATAGATTTAGCTATTTTTATTCTTACAGAATTCATGTGATGCTCCATGTCAGTTTGTGATCAATGATAACACACAAAAACTTCACCTCACTCACTCTACAAATCTCAACACCCTCAATTTTAAATGGAACATCAACAGTTCTCTTTTTATCACTGAATAGCATGTAATTATTTTGTATCTAGATTTAATGATAATTTATTAAGTTTAAACCAAGTTTGTATTTTAACAAATTCTGTCTTCATCAACTCCAACATCCGTTCTATATCTTTACCCAAACAAAAAAAAGTGGTATTGTCTGCAAAAAGGACACATTTAAAGAGTCCTGACACATTTACCAAGTCATTCACATATAAAATAAATAACTTTTGTCCAAGTACAGAGCCTTGAGGAACTCCACATGTGATATTGCAGAGGTCAGATCGTACACCATTTATTTGTACAAACTGTTTACTGTCTTTCAAATAGCTAGATACCCACTGTAATGCTGGTCCTCCAATACCATATTTATTCAATTTTTCAAGGAGAATAGTGTGGTCAGTAATATTGAATGCTTTTTTTAAATCAACAAAAATACTAACACAATATTGTTTTTGATCGACAGCAGTAGTTATTTGTTCTATTAATTCCATGAGAGCCATTGATGTAGAATTTTTTGCTCTAAACCCATACTGACTGCTACTTAGAATATTTTGTTTAGCAACACATTGATCTAATCTGGTCACAAATAGTTTTTCTAGAATTTTTGAGAACTGTGGTAACAGGGATATTGGTCTATAATTTTTTTAACTCTATAATTTTTGAACACACATTTATCACCATTTCTAAAAAGAGGAACTACCTTAGCTACTTTCATATTATCTGGAAATATTCCTGTTGAAAATGATAAATTACATATATATGTAAACGGCTCAATAACATAACTCATTATGTCCTTTACAAACATCATATCCACGTCCACCCAGTCTTTTGATCTCTTGTCTGTAAGATTTTTTTACTACCGTATTTTCTGCCCTATAAGTCGCACCAGCCCAATTATGTCCAATAAATTGGAAAAAGCCATAAATATGTTGCTTCGCCCTATAAGTCGCACCTACGTCACAGCTGACGTAACGCGTCACCGCTGACAACCCGGAAATGTGGGCCGGTGTTTTGCCCAAAATGGATCGACAGCCAAATGGTGGCCACAGGAGCGTGTAGGAAGGACTTTAACAAGATTAACACTTAAAAACAATTATTTGTTTGCTGAAAATTATAGCAAAGATGTGTCTTAGCTGAGGTTTTCCTTAATAACTGAACGTAATTGTGAAATGAGCTGGATTTAAAAATTAGTTTTGCTACGTGCAAAACCTGCACCTGCACGGATGGGAACGTTGCATTTCTTTAAAATTTAACAAGATAAACACCTAAAAAAATTTGTTTGCCGAAAATATAGCAAAAGTGTTTCTGAGCTGAACTTTTCCTTAATAAATGAATCGTTTCGCTACAGCGGATCAACAAAACGAGCATGCACAGCAACAGACATGCAGTGCAGCGAACAGACCTGCATCTCTTTAAAATTTAAAAGGATAAACACCTAAAAAATATATTTGTTAGCTGACATTATAGTAAAAGTGTGTGTCAGTTTAACTTTTCTTAATAAATGCACTTTGACGGTTAAAACATGGTAAAATGACGCAAACGAAATAAAGCAGCTTTAAAATTACTACACGCCCACCCGTCCATAATGATGATGATAGAAACAGCTATTTATGCTATGGTTTTTAATCAAACCCATTGAACTCTTCATCTTCTGTGTCGCTGGCGAAGAGTTCTGCCAGCGACTGAGGAAGGTGATTCAGTGCTGATGCGTCCTCTACCTCATCGGGGCTGTCCGAGTCCTCGTCCGCGTCAGCTCCAGCTGCTCCAGCAATCCCAGCCTTTCTGAACCCTGACATGATGGTCTGTTTGGTCACAGAGGTCCACCACGCTTTGGGGATCCATTTGAGGACCTGTTGGAAAGTGGCATGGCACAGCCGTCCTGTAGCTATAAAACTGTGCTCCCCGCTGACCATCCACTCCTCCCACCGGCGACGCAGAGCTGCTTTGAAGCAGCTGCAGCACTTTGGTTAATCCTCCAGGGATGATGGCAGAAATGGAGTTGCACGCTTTGATTTTGTCCTTGAATTGCGACGTGATATGCGTGCGCATGCTGTCCACCACCAACAGGGCTTTCTTGGTTTTAAAAAAACCATCTGGCTGCTTAGTGAAGCATTTAGCGAGCCACACCGCCATTATTTCCGTGTCCATCCATCCCTTTTTGTTCACCGCCACAACCACGTGTGGGGGAAACTCCTCTTTAGGCATGGTCTTTCTTTTAAATATGACCATGGACGGTAGCTTTGTTCCATCTACGCAGCAGGCTAGCACCACTGTGATGTGGGATTTCTCGTAGCCAGTGGTGAGGATGTTCCCACTTTTCTCACCTTTCGGGGTCACACTCCGTCCCATCGGGATGTCGAAAGTGAGGGGTAACTCATCCATACTAATAACATGGTCTGGCGAGACGCGGTGCTCCTGCACTTGACGGTCCACAAATGCGCGGAAACTTGCCACCTTCTTCTCAAAGTCGGCCAGTAGCTTCTGGCACATTGTACTGCACACTCTGATCGAGAGCTGGTGACGACGCATGAACCTGAAACACCACAATGGCCCCCTAGCAAACTCTGTGATGTCCATCTCCTTAGCGACTGACATTGCGTGCAGCCGTAGCTGCACAGTGGACAGCCCTCTGCCAGACGCTCTCTCCTCCAGGACCCACACTTTCACTCTTTCCTCCAGATCTGGCCCTTGCACCTGTGGTTAACCCTCTTCGACCACTTCATGCCTGTGAGCGAGACCTTCTTCCTCCATTCAAGGACGAGCTTCTCACTCACCCCGAAATGACGGTCGGCTACACGGTTCCCATGTTCTGCTGCATATTTAATAACCTACCGCTTGAAATCTGTAGCATAGGACTTCCTTTTAGGCAGCATTTTCTCTCTTTGTTCTCTCTCACTGTTGTTCGCTGTTGTTGTTGTCATCTCTGTTCTCCTACTCACACTCACGTATTTGGCGCGGGGTGATGGGATTTTGGCGGCTCTGAATACACAAATAATGGGAAACGCCTACAGGTACGCTGGCAGCCATCAACAGCCTAGAGGGCCCTTTAGTGCCTATAGCAGCCAAAACTGGTACTGCCTGCGCCCCTAGCGGCCGAAACTGGTACTGCCTGTGCCCCTAGCGGTCGAAACTGGTACTGCATACGCCCCTAGCGGCCGAAAGTGGTACTGCACCATATTTTTGCCAAAATGAAAAACGGTCATATCTCAGCCAAAAATTGGTCTAAAAATATGGGGGAAAATCCATAAATATGTCGCTTTGCCCTATAAGTTGTAGGACATGAAAATTAGTTTAAAAAAACTGTGACTTATATGCCGGACAATATGGTATATACATTATTTATTCTTTGTCAGTTCCGTTAAGAAAAATACTGTTGGCACAACCTATGACTGAATGGCTCACATTATTATCTACTTTTGGTATTTTAGTAGCAAAGCTTTATCCAACATTCACAAAATAATGATTAAATCCATTTACACTTTCACTCTCATCATGTATTTAATCAAAAAAAAGGCGTTCAATACAGAAAAAACTGGAATTTATTTGTAACAGAAGACATTTTGCTTGTCATCCGAGGAACTTTCTCAATTCAAAGAGCAGAGTGTGAGAGCAAGGTTTTAAAGGCTGAGGTAAGATACAACATACCTATGTAAATTGACAAATCACACCTCACACCAGTAGGGGTTTCTTAAGATCTTTGTTAGTCTAATTCACAGACGAGGCTCCTCTGTTCCCATCAGGTGTGAAAACCGTCAGGGAATCAGTCCTAAAGCTGCATTATACGTTTTTGAAAGTTGGAATCTGAGACCCTCCCCTGTTAAGAGAAGGCTTCTCCATATCCGTGGCTGTGTCTCAATTCAGGGGCTGCATCCTCATGAGGACCCAGCCTAGCTGGGCCGAGTAGGCCACGCACTCACAAGACCGGGTGGGCTGAGCGAAACTGCTGAAATGGGACGGTCTAGCCTTCATGTTTGCGTGATTACGCACTTCCGCCTTACGTGCGGTAAACGTGTTTACTTCCGCTTTGATACTCGCGGCAAAAAAACAATAATGGATCCAGAATCGATGGTTTGTATTATTGTAGCTCTGTCCGTATTGAAGCAGCTTCGACAATTTTTTGATCGACGCAGGAGATACTTGCTTTTAAGGCTGGCAGCTGATCCAAATACGGTAAGTAGAAGCTCTGACGTGCCGTTGTCGTGCCGTTGTATTGCTATAAATGGTAGCATACAGCTAGCTGTAGCTAGCTCGTGCTTATTATTCAACATTAATCACATCTGTTTCGGTCGTAAATGAAATTCAATATTACTCTGTCGTACATAACACGTAACTTTTCCCACTATTATGTCCCATGGCAGAAACATGCATTTATATACCGTTTGTAATTGTACAAATACTTTAAACTATTGTTGAGTGGCAAGATGAAGTTTGTCCCTTAAAATTATGTATTATATAATTATATAATTTCTCTGTGTGTGTGTGTGTGTGTGTGTGTTGGTCTATGTGGTTTAGCCAGACTATGCGCCAGACTACGTACCGACATTATCGGGACATTTGGTATTAGCCAGCCTTTGCCAATGTCCGGATAAAACACAGATTGTATCCAAATATATTAATATGTAAACATTGTTTTTTCTCATCAATATCAGAGTAACTTGTGGCTAAATGGCTGCCTGGATGAGTTGGACTGTGCTTCAACACTTAAAATTGTTTTAATAAAAAGTTATTTACATTTATAAAATTGTCGGGCGAAGCACCTCCTCGAGATTCTGTGTGTGGTGTGTGTCATTTTGTGTGTCGGATGCACTTATTGAAACCGTGTGTGTCGCTCGCTGACACACACCGCGCCAAAACTCCAACGCCCCTCCTCTCGTGATGTGGAGACCCTGTAGTGGGCGGGGGCTCAGGGCGGGGCCTCAGGTGACCGAGCCTTTAAAAGTTAAAGCCCCTTGAGCTTACACGTGCAGAGTTATGGCGTCGTGTGTTGATTGCATGTGTTAGGTGAGCGGAGGTTATTTTTGGAGAGCGATTTAAGTAAGATTTTGCAGCAGTAGGTGGACAGAGTGTCAGAGTGTATTGACTTCATTCAGGTAAGAATTTAAAAAAAAATTGTTGCTTTTGATGACATCATCTCAAGGAAATGTTAACCTAATCCAGTAGCGTTTACGTGTAACGTGACTTTAACCGCAGAGTCACAAACTGTGAAGACTGTAGAAAACTTTATCAACATTTACATAAATTAGGAAGTATCTGTGCATGAGTTTTGAGTGCGCGAAGAAAGACGCAGCTCAAACTAGCTGCGGCTAGCGTTAGCATGTAACGTAACTTCACTTCAGAAGCGTGACAACCTTTCAACGCTGTTGAAAACTTTTATAGACATTTATATAAATCAGCGATACTATATATGCATCACTTGTGGATGTTTTTAGTGGTTATTTAGTCTTAACGCGACGAAGACAAAATTAAACGCACGTAGCGTTAGCGTCACTACCGTGAACGTGTCACGTCACAATAACAGCGTGACTAACGCTGTAATTTAACATGCGTTAATAGGGTAGAGGGGTTTTAATGTTTCCAACGTCATTTTGTGCTAAATCTGCTCTTTTTTTTTTACCTCTGAGCAGTGAGCAGACGGACGAACTACGTCGTTACGTCATCACGTTGCAGCCTCGTTACGTCATCACGTTGACTGCAGTGTTATGTAGGTATCAGAATACTGTTGTTGGAATACTGAATACTGAATAATACAGAATACTGTATAAGTGTATTGTATAAACTTGAGAATTGTTTTTTAACTTTTTCATATTTTTACATGTACAGGTTTTCAGCTAGTCCAAGAGGTCATTTGGTTTTTGGTGAGTCAGATAATCTTTGTCATTTGCACCGCATGTGGTACATGTGATGAAACTAGATTATGTACACATGGTCCCAGTTACATCCAACAACAAAATGTAAGAGAAAAACAGTAATAACATCTAGGATATAACTAAGAAAAACATCAACTAGAAATACACTAATCACTAATGTAATAGAAAAACATCATTACAAACAGCAGCAGGAACATGAGTCTGTATGAACAGATGGTCACAAATGAACACACAGCAACAAGAAAACAGATCGGCATCAGCATGATGTGATATTTTGCAGTGATTATTCTTATTATTTAATTATTCATGAGTCTAACAGCCTCAGGGTAGAAGCTGTTCCTCTGTCTAGTGGTTCTACATTTGATGCTCCTTAACCTCTGTCCTGAGGGGAGTGGGGCAAAGAGTGTGTGTGCTGGGTGAGTGGGGTCCTTCCCCTTTACTGACTGAGGTCCACACTTTATCCATCCATCCATCAAACATCCATCCATCAAACATCATCCATCCATCAAACATCCTGCTTTCCTGAACCCAGACATATGGATTCTTTACTGACTGAGGTCCACGCTTTATCCATCCATCAAACATCCATCCATCCACATCAAACATCATCCATCCATCACATCCATCCATCAAACATCCATCCATCCATCCATCAAACAAACATCCATCCATCCATCAAACATCCTGCCTTGCTGAACCCAGACAGATGGATTCTTTGACTGAGGTCCACGCTTTATCCATCCATCCATGCATCCATCCATCCATCCATCAAACATCCACACATCCATCCATCAAACATCCATCCATCCATCAAACATCCTGCCTTGCTGAACCCAGACAGATGGATTCTTTGACTGACGTCCACGCTTTATCCATCCATCCATGCATCCATCCATCCATCCATCAAACATCCACACATCCATCCATCAAACATCCATCCATCTAAACATCCACACATCCATCCATCCATCCATCCATACATCCATCCATCAAACATCATCCATCCATCATCAAACATCCTGCCTTCCTGAACCCAGACAGATGGATTCTTTACTGACTGAGGTCCATGCTTTATCCATACATACATCCATCCATCAAACATCCATCCATCCATCCATCAAACATCCATCCATCCATCAAACATCCAGCCTTGCTGAACCCACACGGATGGATTCTTTACTGACTGAGGTCCACGCTTTATCCATCCATCCATGCATCCATCCATCCATCAAACATCCACACATCCATCCATCCATGCATCCATCCATCAAACATCATCCATCCATCCATCAAACATCCTGCCTTCCTGAAAACAGACATATGGATTCTTTACTGACTGAGGTCCACGCTTTATCCATCCATCCATACATCCATCCATCAAACATCCACACATCCATCCATCTATCCATCCATCAAACATCCTGCCTTCCGGAACCAGACAGATGGATTCTTTACTGACTGAGGTCCACACTTTATCCATCCATCCACCCATCCATCCATCAAACATCCATCCATCAAACATCCATCCATCCATCCATCCATCAAACATCCATCCATCCATCCATCAAACATCCATCCATCCATCAAACATCCTGCCTTGCTGAACCCAGACAGATGGATTCTTTGACTGACGTCCACGCTTTATCCATCCATCCATGCATCCATCCATCCATCCATCAAACATCCACACATCCATCCATCAAATCATCCATCCATCAAACATCCATCCATCTATCCATCAAACATCCTGCCTTCCTGAACCCAGACAGATGGATTCTTTACTGACTGAAGTCCACGCTTTATCCATCCATCTATCCATCAAACATCCATCCATCAAACATCCATCCATCCATCAAACATCATCCATCCATCATCAAACATCCTGCCTTCCTGAACCCAGACATATGGATTCTTTACTGACTTGAGGTCCACGCTTTATCCATCCATCTATCCATCAAACATACATACATCCATCCATCAAACATCCATCCATCAAACATCCATCCATCATCCATCCATCAAACATCCATCCATCTATCCATCCATCCATCAAACATCCTGCCTTCCTGAACCCAGACAGATGGATTCTTTACTGACTGAGGTCCACGCTTTATCCATACATACATCCATCCATCAAACATCCATCCATCCATCAAACATCCATCCATCCATCAAACATCCAGCCTTGCTGAACCCACACGGATGGATTCTTTACTGACTGAGGTCCACGCTTTATCCATCCATCCATGCATCCATCCATCCATCAAACATCCACACATCCATCCATCCATGCATCCATCCATCAAACATCATCCATCCATCCATCAAACATCCTGCCTTCCTGAAAACAGACATATGGATTCTTTACTGACTGAGGTCCACGCTTTATCCATCCATCCATACATCCATCCATCAAACATCCACACATCCATCCATCTATCCATCCATCAAACATCCTGCCTTCCGGAACCAGACAGATGGATTCTTTACTGACTGAGGTCCACACTTTATCCATCCATCCATCCATCAAACATCCATCCATCAAACATCCATCCATCCATCAAACATCCATCCATCCATCCATCCATCAAACATCCATCCATCCATCAAACATCCTGCCTTGCTGAACCCAGACAGATGGATTCTTTGACTGACGTCCACGCTTTATCCATCCATCCATGCATCCATCATCCATCAAACATCCACACATCCATCCATCAAACATCATCCATCCATCCATCCATCAAACATCCTGCCTTCCTGAACCCAAACAGATGGATTCTTTACTGACTGAAGTCCACGCTTTATCCATCCATCTATCCATCAAACATCCATCCATCAAACATCCATCCATCCATCAAACATCCATCTATCCATCCATCAAACATCCTGCCTTACTGAACCCAGACAGATGGATTCTTTACTGACTGAGGTCCACGCTTTATCCATCCATCCATTAAACATCCACAATCCATCCATCCATCCATCCATCCATGCATCCATCCATCAAACATCATCCATCCATCATCAAACATCCTGCCTTCCTGAACCCAGACATATGGATTCTTTACTGACTGAGGTCCACGCTTTATCCATCCATCTATCCATCAAACATACATACATCCATCCATCAAACATCCATCCATCAAACATCCATCCATCATCCATCCATCAAACATCCATCCATCTATCCATCCATCCATCAAACATCCTGCCTTCCTGAACCCAGACAGATGGATTCTTTACTGACTGAGGTCCACGCTTTATCCATACATACATCATACATCCATCAAACATCCATCCATCCATCAAACATCCATCCATCCATCAAACATCCAGCCTTGCTGAACCCACACGGATGGATTCTTTACTGACTGAGGTCCACGCTTTATCCATCCATCCATGCATCCATCCATCCATCAAACATCCATCCATCCATCATCCATCCATCAAACATCCATCTATCCATCCATCCATCAAACATCCTGCCTTCCTGAACCCAGATGGATTCTTTACTGACTGAGGTCCACGCTTTATCCATCCATCCATCCATCAAACATCCATCCATCAAACATCCATCCATCCATCCATCAAACATCCATCCATCCATCCATCAAACAAACATCCATCCATCCATCAAACATCCTGCCTTGCTGAACCCAGACAGATGGATTCTTTGACTGAGGTCCACGCTTTATCCATCCATCCATGCATCCATCCATCCATCAAACATCCACACATCCATCCATCAAACATCAATCCATCCATCCATCAAACATCCATCCATCAAACATCCATCCATCCATCCATCAAACATCCATCCATCTATCCATCAAACATCCTGCCTTCCTGAACCCAGACAGATGGATTCTTTACTGACTGAGGTCCACACTTTATCCATCCATCCATTAAACATCCACACATCCATCCATCCATCCATCCATGCATCCATCCATCAAACATCATCCATCCATCATCAAACATCCTGCCTTCCTGAACCCAGACAGATGGATTCTTTACTGACTGAGGTCCACGCTTTATCCATACATACATCCATCCATCAAACATCCATCCATCAAACATCCATCCATCCATCAAACATCCAGCCTTGCTGAACCCACACGGATGGATTCTTTACTGACTGAGGTCCACGCTTTATCCATCCATCCATCCATCAAACATCCACACATCCATCCATCCATGCATCCATCCATCAAACATCATCCATCCATCCATCAAACATCCTGCCTTCCTGAAAACAGACATATGGATTCTTTACTGACTGAGGTCCACGCTTTATCCATCCATCCATACATCCATCCATCAAACATCCACACATCCATCCATCTATCCATCCATCAAACATCCTGCCTTCCGGAACCAGACAGATGGATTCTTTACTGACTGAGGTCCACACTTTATCCATCCATCCACCCATCCATCCATCAAACATCCATCCATCCATCCATCAAACATCCATCCATCCATCCATCCATCAAACATCCATCCATCCATCAAACATCCTGCCTTGCTGAACCCAGACAGATGGATTCTTTGACTGACGTCCACGCTTTATCCATCCATCCATGCATCCATCCATCCATCAAACATCCACACATCCATCCATCAAACATCCATCCATCAAACATCCATCCATCAAACATCCATCCATCAAACATCCATCCATCCATCCATCAAACATCCATCCATCTATCCATCAAACATCCTGCCTTCCTGAACCCAGACAGATGGATTCTTTACTGACTGAAGTCCACGCTTTATCCATCCATCTATCCATCAAACATCCATCCATCAAACATCCATCCATCCATCAAACATCATCCATCCATCATCAAACATCCTGCCTTCCTGAACCCAGACATATGGATTCTTTACTGACTTGAGGTCCACGCTTTATCCATCCATCTATCCATCAAACATACATACATCCATCCATCAAACATCCATCCATCAAACATCCATCCATCATCCATCCATCAAACATCCATCCATCTATCCATCCATCCATCAAACATCCTGCCTTCCTGAACCCAGACAGATGGATTCTTTACTGACTGAGGTCCACGCTTTATCCATACATACATCCATCCATCAAACATCCATCCATCCATCAAACATCCATCCATCCATCAAACATCCAGCCTTGCTGAACCCACACGGATGGATTCTTTACTGACTGAGGTCCACGCTTTATCCATCCATCCATGCATCCATCCATCCATCAAACATCCACACATCCATCCATCCATGCATCCATCCATCAAACATCATCCATCCATCCATCAAACATCCTGCCTTCCTGAAAACAGACATATGGATTCTTTACTGACTGAGGTCCACGCTTTATCCATCCATCCATACATCCATCCATCAAACATCCACACATCCATCCATCTATCCATCCATCAAACATCCTGCCTTCCGGAACCAGACAGATGGATTCTTTACTGACTGAGGTCCACACTTTATCCATCCATCCACCCATCCATCCATCAAACATCCATCCATCAAACATCCATCCATCCATCCATCAAACATCCATCCATCCATCAAACATCCATCCATCCATCAAACATCCTGCCTTGCTGAACCCAGACAGATGGATTCTTTGACTGACGTCCACGCTTTATCCATCCATCCATGCATCCATCCATCCATCAAACATCCACACATCCATCCATCAAACATCCATCCATCAAACATCCATCCATCAAACATCCATCCATCAAACATCCATCCATCCATCCATCAAACATCCATCCATCTATCCATCAAACATCCTGCCTTCCTGAACCCAGACAGATGGATTCTTTACTGACTGAAGTCCACGCTTTATCCATCCATCTATCCATCAAACATCCATCCATCAAACATCCATCCATCCATCAAACATCCATCTATCCATCCATCAAACATCCTGCCTTACTGAACCCAGACAGATGGATTCTTTACTGACTGAGGTCCACGCTTTATCCATCCATCCATTAAACATCCACACATCCATCCATCCACACATCCATCCATCTATCCATCCATCAAACATCCTGCCTTCCGGAACCAGACAGATGGATTCTTTACTGACTGAGGTCCACACTTTATCCATCCATCCATCCATCAAACATCCATCCATCAAACATCCATCCATCCATCCATCCATGCATCCATCTATCAAACATCATCCATCCATCCATCAAACATCCTGCCTTCCTGAAAACAGACAGATGGATTCTTTACTGACTGAGGTCCACACTTTATCCATCCATCCATGCATCTATCCATCCATAAAACATCCACACATCCATCCATCCATCAAACATCCTGCCTTCCTGAACCAGACAGATGGATTCTTTACTGACTGAGGTCCATGCTTCATCCATCCATACATCCATACATCAACCATCCATCCATCAAACATCCATCCATCCCATGACGTAATCTCTTTCAGGGAAGACCCTGACTTTTTCTACATGAAAAGGCCAGACCACATTCTGCAGCAATCACAACATTATTGTCATTTGCACTGCATGTGGTACATGTGATGAAACGAGATTATGTACACATGGTCCCAGTTACATCCAACAACAAAATGTAAGAGAAAAACAGTAATGACATCTAGGATATAACTAAAAAAACATCAACTAGAAATACACTAATCACTAATGTAATAGAAAAACATCATTACAAACAGCAGCAGGAACATGAGTCTGTATGAACAGATGGTCACAAATGAACACAGCAACAAGAAAACAGATCAGCATCAGCATGATGTGATATTTTGCAGTGATTATTCTTATTATTTAATTATTCATGAGTCTAACAGCCTCAGGGTAGAAGCTGTTCCTCAGTCTAGTGGTTCTACATTTGATGCTCCTTAACCTCTGTCCTGAGGGGAGAGGGGCAAAGAGTGTGTGTGCTGGGTTAGTGGGGTCCTTCCCCTTTACTGACTGAGGTCCACACTTTATCCATCCATCAAACATCCATCCATCCATCAAACATCCTGCTTTCCTGAACCTAGACATGGATTCTTTACTGACTGAGGTCCACACTTTATCCATCCATCTATCCATCCATCAAACATCCATCCATTCATCCATCAAACATCCATCCATCCATCATCCATCCATCAAACATCCATCCATCTGTCCATCCATCCATCCATCCATCAAACATCCTGCCTTCCTGAACCCAGACAGATGGATTCTTTACTGACTGAGGTCCATGCTTTATCCATCCATCCATCAAACATCCATCCATCAAACATCCATCCATTCATCTATCAAACATCCATCCATCCATCAAACATCCTACCTTGCTGAACCCAGACAGATGGATTCTTTGACTGAGGTCCACACTTTATCCATCCATCCATGCATCCATCCATCCATCCATCAAACATCCACACATCCATCCATCAAACATCATCGATCCATCCATCCATCCATCAAACATCCTGCCTTCCTGAACCCAGACATATGGATTCTTTACTGACTGAGGTCCACGCTTTATCCATCCATCCATCTATCAAACATCCATCCATCCATCCATCAAACATCCATCCATCAAACATCCATCCATCCATCATCCATCAAACATCCATCCATCTATCCATCAAACATCCTGCCTTCCTGAACCCAGACAGATGGATTCTTTACTGACTGAGGTCCACGCTTTATCCATCTATCCATCCATCAAACATCCATCCATCAAACATCCATCCATCATCCATCCATCAAACATCCATCCATCTATCCATCAAACATCCTACCTTCCTGAACCCAGACAGATGGATTCTTTACTGACTGAGGTCCATGCTTTATCCATCCATCCATCAAACATCCATCCATCAAACATCATCCATCCATCCATCCAACATCCTGCCTTGCTGAACTCAGACAGATGGATTCTTTTCTGACTGAGGTCCACGCTTTATCCATCCATCTATCCATCCATCCATCAAACATCCTGCCTTCCTGAACCCAGACAGATGGATTCTTTACTGACTGAGGTCCACGCATTATCCATCCATCCATCAAACAACCTCACATCCATCCATCCATCCATCCATGCATCCATCCATCAAACATCATCCATCCATCATCAAACATCCTGCCTTCCTGAACCCAGACATATTGATTCTTTACTGACTGAGGTCCACGCTTTATCCATCCATCCATCAAACATACATACATCCATCCATCAAACATCCATCCATCAAACATCCATCCATCTATCCATCTATCCATCAAACATCCTACCTTCCTGAACCCAGACAGATGGATTCTTTACTGACTGAGGTCCATGCTTTATCCATCCATCCATCAAACATCCATCCATCAAACATCATCCATCCATCCATCAAACATCCTGCCTTGCTGAACTCAGACAGATGGATTCAGATGGATTCTTTACTGACTGAGGTCCACGCTTTATCCATCCATCTATCCATCCATCCATCAAACATCCTGCCTTCCTGAACCCAGACAGATGGAATCTTTACTGACTGAGGTCCATGCTTTATCCATCCATCCATCCATCCATCAAACATCCATCTATCAACCATCCATCCATCAAACATCTATCCATCCCATGACGTAATCTCTTTCAGGGAAGACCCTGAATTTTTCTACATGAAAAGGCCAGACCACATTCTGCAGCAATCACAACATTATTGTCGTTTGCACTGCATGTGGTACATGTGATGAAACGAGATTATGTACACATGGTCCCAGTTACATCCAACAACAAAATGTAAGAGAAAAACAGTAATGACATCTAGGATATATAACTAAAAAAAAACATCAACTAGAAATACACTAATCACTAATGTAATAAAAAAAACATCATTACAAACAGTAGCAGGAACATGAGTCTGTATGAACAGATGGTCACAAATGAACATTGCAACAAGAAAACAGATCAGCATCAGCATGATGTGATATTTTGCAGTAATTATTCTTATTTATTTATTCATGAGTCTAACAGCCTTAGGGTAGAAGCTGTTCCTCTGTCTAGTGGTTCTACATTCCATGCTCCTTAACCTCCGTCCTGAGGGGAGTGGGGCAAAGACTGTGTGTGCTGTGTGAGTGGGGTCCTTCATGATGCAGGTGGCTCTCTTCCTGCATCTGGAGGTGTAGATGTCTGTGATGGTGGGGAGACTTGACTCCCCAGTTTCCCAGTCTACATTGGCTTATCTGTAACCTAAATTTCAGCATTGTTTGCCCTGAAAATGAAGGCAGTAATTCTGACATTCTTTTCATAAATTGCATTTTTTTATGACAGTGAAACATGCAAAGGCAAAAAAGACAGAGCCCAAAGGAAGATGCAAACAATCATGTCAAAAATCAAAAGGACAAAGAGGGCCTTGTCATCAAATTTATCAGTGAACTTAAAGGTACAGTATGTGGAGCTTTATTAGTGTTAACAAAAAATACAATTGTTCCTATAATTTATTTTTGTATAACTAGGTCGTGGAATCTTTGCTAAAAAATCCTTTGCAAAAGATGACTTTCTTTTGGAATATCGAGGTGAATTGATCACCAAGGAGGAATGTGAGAGGAGGCAACAAGTTTATGATGAATCACAGAAAGTGTTTTTGTTTGAATTCTACTTCGATGGAAAAATATTGTGGTGAGTATGTATGAGTATGTAAGAATAACCTATCATTGTGTCTGACATGACTTATAAAAGGCTATTAATTGTAAGGTAATTTATAGTGCTGGCAAGATTATTTTTTTTTAAATATGCATTATGCATTTGTAGTGTTGATGCAGCAAACGAGGACGGGTCACTTGGAAGGCTTGTAAATGATGACCATATAAACCCAAATGCAAAGATGAGGTACACAGTTGTAAACAAAAAGCCCCATCTATGTTTGTTTGCAACTAAACCCATCAATGAAGGAGATGAGATCACCTATAATTACGGCGACTCAGAATGGCCATGGAGATGCAAGGTGATTTAAATTTTACTTTTTGAATGTAATCATGATTAAAAATAGTTTTTTAATCATACAGGTTTACAACATATGTTTCACCACAATATATTTTTAATTCTTTCCTACTATGTGATCAAAATCTCAACAGACATTACATGGAATGTCTTCTGATGGGCAAGATTTTGAGGCACCAACTCCAACAGAGGTTTCAGTTGCTAACAAAACATTCTGTAAGAGCAAAATAAAGGTATGTGCAAGTGCATCGAGGAAGGATAGTTGACACTGAAAAAGTACTCCTTTAAAGAATGTCATTTTTCTATTTTTACTATTTACAGAATAGCCATAAATATGATGAACCAAACAATTGTGTAATGTTTCTTATTTGCATAGGACAGCAGCTATCATCAAAATGTAGAATTTCTTCTAAAGATAAGTATAAATGATCTGTTACAGATGACATGTGAACACGTCCAGAGTCAGGAGATCGCAGGCAGCCAGAAGCCGGATCAACTTCCTTTAAACACGAATACCAAGGTACATTTTAGTTCTTGTGTTCCTAAACAGAATTACTTGCTACGTGTGGTTTCATCAACCTTAATGTTCAATTGTGTATGTATGGGAGTGTATTGTGGTTTTTATGGACAGTGGTTTGTTAGGACAGTCATACGCTATAAACAATCAGACAATAAATCAGATTACAGCTCGTTACTGTCCTGACAAAACACTGTCCTTAAAAACCACAAAACAGTCACACACACAAACACACACAATTTCAGTTGAACATGTTATATTTACATGTATATGTCTATCTGTACAGCATATGTATATACATATATATATTAGGGATACACCGATCCACATTTCTCACTTCCGATCCGATACCGATACTTATTAACTCAGTATCGGTCGATACCGATACTTTCCCGATCCGATACTGTTCAAGTATTTGACTCTTTATAATGAAACTTTTGCACCCAAACTATTCATTTTAACATGGACCTTACCAAGCTCCGCCCACAGGGCCGCGTTTCATTGGCTAATGCCCATAACACGTCACAGCGCAGCTTCCACGTGCGTGCCGGTCTCACAAAACAAACGCTACGGTAGCGTTTGTGAGACCGGCACCACATGCTACTTACATTGCTAGCTAGCATACGTGCAGAATTTTTCTGCGTCAGGGCTGGAAAAATGCTCCTCCACCGTCAGTGGGGTATCTGTACAGGAGATGTCAGGTACCCTGACCGTATTTGTGGAAGTAAAATTCACCGTTTGTGAAACTGAATGCCTTGCTCGGATCAAAGCTTGTGCACGACCACAAAACTGAACAATTATTTCTTTCACCAGCAGAGAAGGGTTGACCTGCTTTTGAAACCTGCTAGTTAACAACACGCGGTCACGATGAGAGAAAGCCACAGTTCACTGAACGTCCTGGAAGTTGGGAAGAAACAGCTCTGCTAACTCCACATGAGCTAGCTAACACAACGAGCTCTACTGTCGATTTCACCTAAAACTGCACAAAATCGTGACACGAAGGCTGGATTTTAACTAACACACCGGACGGCTGAGCTCGTTAGCCCTCACAAAAGTCGCTGTCGGCGTGTTTAGCAGCTAAAGCAGCAACGGCTAACCAACCACTTAAGGAATGAATGGAGATTACAGTTAGCATTAGCTTTGCGACCAAGGCACACAAACTTTTGCCAACAATAGAAATCGCTGATTTCAAAAGTAACCCTCAAAACCATGAATGCCTGACTTACCCAGCCTTGCAGAACAATAGGCATCAGTGATCCTGTCCACAGCTGTAATAATGCTGAGCCTGAGCGTGTGAGGAGCTGATGTTTTTCCTCATCAGACAGTAGCATTAGCGGTGACGCGCACGCTGTTTGGAGGCATCGCGTGGATCAAACAACTTGATAACGTCCAAAAAAAATAATAACATGAACTTGTTGGTTCCCCTGTCCATTGTCATGGCTGATATTTTGTTGGAATCTGGCAGAAATGATACACTATTCGACTCAAAAATACCCTGCAGTCAGTCGACGCCATGTTTTCCATTGACACCAAAGCAGCGCTTGGGAGACGTGCAGCCATGTTGGAGCTTAGGGGGCGTTTCTGGGCGGAGCTTGGTAAGGTCCATTGTGTGAGATAACCCCAATGAAGACACTCAAGCCTTACAATAGGGAACCTCCCTATTGTAAGGCTTAAGAGTGTCTTCATTGGGTTTATCTCAACAATGTTAAAAAGGGCAGTCACAAATTGTGATTGAACACAAGTGCTCTTTGAAGCTGGATCGGAAAAGTATCGGCAGGTTTGATCCGATACCCGATACTTAAATAATGCTGGTATCGGATACCGATACCGATACTGGATCGGATCGGCCCATCCCTAATATATATACATGTATATGTTTATGCATATATACATCTATATGTTTATGCATATGTACATATGTGGCCAGCCACGAGAAATGTAGGAACAAGTCGGCACAGCTCTAACTGAGAAAAAATCAATAAACCTTCAACTTCTGAGAAATTAGTGAAAATCGTTTTTTTGCAAAATGTACCAGTTGAAGTTGTGAAGAAACCATCCCATGCTTTAAAAAACACTTTATAAGTGTTTAAACTGTTAAACTTTGTGTTAGAATTAAGTTTGTTTTCAGAGTAAAACCAAGCCGCAGTGATTTGCGTACTGGGGGGCGGGGACCCTCACAGCTGATTAACATGCGGGACTTGTTTGGCTGGTATCAGAGCTCTTCGGCCAATAACGTGCAGCTTTGAAAGAAGCACATGGCTACTTAACATCTATAGATCACCCAGTGGACACAAGGAACAAGGAAAATAATAAAATAAAGCCGATCAAAGCGTCAGAGCGGTCAGCTGTTTTTCGACCGACCCGAGGGGAAAAAAAAAGAAGCCTTTACTGCGTGCGCAAGCAAATCAGTTTCCATCCTACATAATACATCCATCCATACGTCCATCCATCCATCCACTATCTTTATTTCATTAGACAAAGCAGACACACGTAATCACCGCGCCATGCGCGCAGCCACTGCGGTAAAGTGAGCCTCTACTCGGCTCCGTGTCTGCAGCCATGGTCTGTGTCAGCTGCGCATCGCGCAATCACACGCGTTGGATTGGCTTAGGTTTTACAAATCGCAGCAAAGAAACTAAAATTTAAAGCACGATAATGGTGCACCAATTATGCAGATTCAACTGGCCGTTTGAAAAGGTAAAATGTACAGTTAACATCGGATGGATCAGCCGTTCTCACGCAGCTGTCAGCTGCTGTCAGCTGCTGTCATCATGATAAAAAAGCTGAATGGAGCAGCGTGTTTAATTAAAATAGCCTTGTTTTTCCCAGATAATTTTGCTCTAAAATGTTTTTGTTTATCTTTATGTAAGGTTATCTTTAGAATTTATTTTTCATGTTAATATATATTTGGTGAAACAAGAAATCTTTCTTTCTTTGAAATACATTATTTGGATGAATGGATGGATGGATGGATGGATGGAAACCGACCAGCCCACAAAAGCTTAATAAAAAAGACCTACAGCAAAGATAAGGCCTTTCTGCCCTGATGACACAAAAGTCATGTAGCACCAACACCTTTGTGACATCTAAAATAAGTCTGTGCAGGAGCTTGGTGTGTGTAAAGCCTTATTTTATTTTGTTTTCCCCCTGTCTAACCTTCTTAGATGCAACATAAGCATCTCCTGAATTTACTCAACATCTTCAGCTATTATACAAACTTTTCCAGTGTCATCAACTTTATAAAGTGCATTCCTGTCCTGTAGGGGAGACCGGGTATGGTTGTAACACTTTTTGCTCCAGCACCTTTAACTCACAGAATTTTTGAGCTAGAGTTTTCAAACTTTTATACAAAATACCCACATTTGTTGACTACAAATGGCACCAATTCAAACCTCTGCAAGAATATCACAGACCTCATGAGTTCATGTCAAATACATGGTGGTCCTTTGTTACAACCACACTTGCTGGGGTAAGTTGTAACAATTAGACAAAATAAGCAAAAACAGAGGCCACACCATGTGATATGCTTCAAAAAGAGGTTTACTGAATTAAAAGAACAATACAAGAACAAAATGTCTCTCTCTCTTTCTGTGACTGACCATAACTCAAATACAGGTGGTCCCCGACTTACGAGCACATCGACTTACAACGTTCCGGACTTACGAGCTGACTAACGAATAGTAAAGTTGTACAGAACATACAGAAAATACAGCACTGGAATGTGTTTTTAGATGAAAGTGTGTTAGCTATTGTAAACAAAGTTCTGTGCATGTTTATGAACCACGTTTGTGTTGAAAAATGGGTTCGTAGTAGCGCTAGCATACATTTTCCAACTTAGTCGGGGACCACCTGTATACTGTTTGTGTGTGCATGTGTGTAAATTATTCTACTAGAACAATCTTCCTTAACATGTAGACCTATAATGCCTAAATATAATATAATGCCATATAAGGCCTAAATATGTGCACAACCCACCCCAACCCTGTCAGCCATGTTTAGCTAGCTGTAGTAGCATAGTGGTTTGAAATTAGCACAGGAAAATGCATCACATTTTGCCTGAGAAATTACACTTTCATCTAATGTAAGTTATATGGTTTTATCTGCAACAGTATAAGTACTAAACAAAATATAGTCATGGTCAAAAAATTTACTTTCTTACCTCAAAATCAGTTTTTTCTCCTTAGTATCTGCATGTACCTGTTTCCAGACTTGACAATGACAATATGGTATTGTGGAGGAAGCGGGTAAACACTGAAATGATCATGTGAATCCTATCATATCCCTGATTGGTGGAACTGGTGGTGTTACAACTCTCCCCATGTTACAACTATACCCGGTCTCCCCTACCTTTAACACCATTTTTATTATACTTTTACTGCTGTTAATATCATAATTTTTACCATTGGTGTGTGATACTGTTCATTAAATTTTTAAACCTCTTTTATGTTGTGTGTGTGAAGCACCTTGATAACAGTTTATCTGTTTTTTTTTTTCATTCAAGCTTTATTTATACAGGCTAGCCTCGTTGAGCCACGGGGACTCATTTACAAGAGGGACCTGTCTCACTCACACCTAGGGTCAATTTTAGAGTTACCAATCAGCCTTACATGCATGTTTTTGGACTGTGGGAGGAAACCGGAGCACCCGGAGAAAACCCACGCATGCACGGAGAGAACATGCAAACTCCACCCAGAAAGGCCCCCAGACCGGGATTTGAACCGGGGACCCTTTTAACTGTGCTATATAAATAAAATTGACTTGACTTGACTACTGTAGTTGTGACCCTTATTTTTTGGGGTGGGCTGTAACAAAACAATTAACATTATTAATGTGTAAAACATGTCACAATAACATAAAATACAATTCTTTGTATTAATGTTGTTTTTTTAAAGATCAAAAGGA
Source organism: Garcialebias charrua (assembly GCA_038048925.1). NCBI lineage: Eukaryota > Metazoa > Chordata > Actinopteri > Cyprinodontiformes > Rivulidae > Garcialebias > Garcialebias charrua. Next base: position 34,399 of record JBBPBX010022782.1, read on the forward strand.
AGTTTGCCAGTAGGAGTGTAGGAAAAAATAGATTTTTTAAAGAAAGACTCTGGATTCTTAGTCCTGGCGATTCAGAATCAATTCTAAATGCTCCAAAATCAATTTTTAAACATGTTTAATTTTACCCTGATGCATGCTCAATAATCCAGGTACAAAAATCTAAAAAAGCTAAGTCTGGTATTCAGCTCAGTCTTAACACCCTCTCACAGTGGATGAACCAGTTTGCTGATGACAGCCGAAACCAGCTGCTCACATGATGGAGGACCATCAGCCTAACAATGGATCGTTAGCACCCTGATGGTTGTTTGCTATTCACAGAGGGCTGAGTGATACCAGCAATGACAGCATTATTGTCCCCCTCTTATAATGCTTGAGTTAAAGGTTACTACACTTTGGTAGGCTGAAGTCTGTTTTTGTCTGTATATTTTGAATTATTTGTATGTGATGGACTGGAGACCTGTCCAGGTGTCCCACGCCTCTCGCACAGTGATGACTGGACATGGACACCAGTGAGCCCCATGACTCTTAAAGGAAGAAGTGGTTAAAGATGATGGATGGATGAATTATTTGTTCCTATATTTTTATTTTATTGTTTTAGAGGAATCCAGGCAACTAAGCTAACCTAATACAGTACTGGTAATTCAAGTTACAGCATTTAATGCATTCCTGTATTATTTGTTTGTATTTTTGGTATGAATATCAAATGATTCAAAAACTTTGATAAAGTACAGAACCTACAATTATTGTTTTAAATAAATGTTCTATTTGTTTACATTGTTGTTAATGTTTTCAGTTTAAAATTATTGTTTTAAATAAATGTTCCATTTGTTTACATTGTTGTTATTCTCAGTTTAAAATTATTGTTTCAAATAAATGTTCCATTGGTTTACATTGTTGTTTAATATTCTCAGTTTAAAATTATTGTTTTAAATAAATGTTCTATTTGTTTACATTGTTGTTAATGTTTTCAGTTTAAAATTATTGTTTTAAATAAATGTTCCATTTGTTTACATTGTTGTTATTCTCAGTTTAAAATTATTGTTTCAAATAAATGTTCCATTGGTTTACATTGTTGTTTAATATTATCAGTTTAAAATTATTGTTTTAAATAAATGCTCCATTTGTTTACATTGTTGTTTATTCTTTTCAGCTTGTCAGTTACAAAGCTGAAACTAAATTTATGACCATTTTAATAGAAAAATCATTTTTGAATCAAAAATTGTTTCTGAATCGAAAAATTGATTTTGAATCGAATCGTGATACCAAAAATCGGAATTAAATCAATTCTCCAGACACAGAGATTCATACCCCTATTTGCCAGCAAAGCTGAAGTTCTGCACACCTTCCTAGGCTGTGAGTCTGTGTTGACAGTCAGTTCTGGGGGTTGGGTTAACGCAAATTAATGTAAATGAACAGCAATTGTTAACACCCCCAGGTAATGCTTCTGGAATGGGGACATTCTTCCAAAACTTTGAAGCCTGTTTTCTCCCTAATCTTATTTGCAGATTGCCAACATTGAAATGGCTGTATCTTCTTCATTTTTTTTTTGAGCGACATGTGTTTGGCATCATCGGATAGCTTAGAACCCACACTTTAAGATTCTGTAAATAACTCAAAATGACCCAGGGGAGACTTGTTCCTGGTTTTGCCACGGCCAGTCACATATATGCATATTCATGTATATATACATATACTGTATGCATTTACATTTTTATATGCATTTGCATTTACATGTATATATGCACTTACATATTCATGCATATATGCATTTGCATTTACATGTATATATGCACTTATATATACATGTATATATGCACTTATATATACATGTAATAGGCATGTAAATATAACATGTTCAACTGAAATTGTGTGTGTTTGTGTGTATGGGACTGTTTTGTGGTTTCTAAGGACAGTGTTTTGTCAGGACAGTAATGAGCTGTTATCTGATTGTCTGATTATAGCGTATTGCTGTCCTAACAAACCACTGTCCATTAAAACCACAAAACAGTCACACACACAAACACACACAATTTTAGTAGAACATGTTATATTTACATGTATATGTCTATCTGTACAGTATATGTATATGCATATATATACATGTATATGCATATGTACATATATGCATATTCATGTATATATACATATATGCATTTACATTTTTATATGCATTTGCATTTACATGTATATATGCACTTACATATTCATGTATATATGCACTTACATATTCATGTATATATGCACTTACATATACATGTATATAGGCACTTACATATACATGTAAATAGGCACTTACATATACGTGTAATAGGCATGTAAATATAACATGTTCAACTGAAATTGTGTGTGTTTGTGTGTGTGACTGTTTTGTGGTTTCTAAGGACAGTGTTTTGTCAGGACAGTAATGAGCTGTTATCTGAGTGTCTGATTATAGCGTATTGCTGTCCTAACAAACCACTGTCCATTAAAACCACAAAACAGTCACACACACAAACACACACAATTTTAGTAGAACATGTTATATTTACATGTATATGTCTATCTGTAATGTATATGCATATATACATTTATATGCATATATGTATATACACTGTACAGTACATGAATATGCATTTATGATATGCTTATATACATGTATATATGTATATTTGTGTGTATGTATATGACATAGATATCAATTATATAAATAATGCAGGGATTGTTAAGTATGACTTCAATATTATTAGTCACAGTTTTTAAATTTATAGTTTTCTTTCATTCAGCTAATTTTAATTTCATCTTAGTCCACCTATCATGAGAGGAGTTTTGTAAATACTCTGTCCATCCATCTTTCCTTTATGTGAGATGGATACTTTGGCCAAAAACAAACAATCATGTAATGTTTATTGGTTTACATGTGACAGCAGCTATCATCAAAATGTAGAATTTCCTCTAAATATAAGTATAATGATCTGTTACAGATGTCATGTGAACACGTCCAGAGTCAGGAGATCGCAGGTAGCCAGAAGCACGATAAACTTCCTTTAAACACGAATGCCAAGGTACATTTTAGTTCTTGTGTTCCTAAACAGAATTACTTGCTACGTGTGGTTTCATCAACCTTAATGTTCAATTATGTGTGTATAGGAGTGTACAGGTAACCCCCGACCTACGACCCCATCGACCTGCGAACCACGGGACCTACGAACATATCATATTTAATAAAAATATGAATTTAAAAAAAAAAAAAAAAATTTTTTTTTTTTTTTTTTTTTGTGTTTAAATGTTCTTAATTTCATGTGTACATCACTTTGTTGCAGCTCTGGTTGTTTTAAAGGCTTTATAAATAATAATTATGATAAAAAAGATCATTTCTGATCATTTTTGAGCAATTTTTGAGCAATTTTGGGCAACAGGAAGTAGGTCTTCAGTTTACACGGTCACAAATTAATGTAGAACACCGGACGCTATTTTAGGTTCAGTCACTGGGGTCTCCGGTCACAAATTAATGTAGAACACCGGACGCCATCTTAGGTTAGCTGCCGAGAGCCGGACGAAGACTGGTGACCAGGATGGCTTCATATGGATTAATTACTAGCTGGAAACGTCTCTGTGAACTTTGTGGATGTCTCAGGCAGCAGCGGATTTATCGCCGATCGTGCCAGGCCGCCGTGCGAACACCTCCGGCCGGCCTGGCTACACCTCCGGCCTGGCTAGCTCCAGAGCTAACACTGGAGCTAACACGGGAGCCGGCCTTTTGAACACTGGTGACCAGGATCGCATCATGTGGATTAATTACTAGCTGGAATAGCTCTGTGGACGTCTCAGGCTGGAGCAGCGGCTGGAGCAGCAGCTGCAGATTGATCGCGCCGCCGCTCCAACACTAGCTCATGGCTTGGCTAGCAGAAGCTAGCCAGCTAGCTAACACAGGTCTGGAGCAGCTGCGGTGGCTTGCCGGCCCCCGCGCTGCTTGGCCCGAAAACAATCAACGCATGGCAACCTATGTCGGCTTTGACCATCTCAAAGTAAGAAAATATATTTTTATTTATTCTGTAAATGTGAATAGCAATGTTTAACATTACAGTACACTACTTTACATGCTTAAATGTGTGCGCGCGCTCCGTTAGCATGATAAATAAAGGTTGAATGAATGAATGAATGAATAATTTTTTTTTTAATATAATTTTCACCCCCTACCTACGAACGGATCGAGCTACGAACGGTTCTTAGGTCCCAAACTCGTTCGTAGGTCGGGGGTTCCCTGTATTGTGGTTTATATGGACAGTTGTTTGTTTGGACAGTCATACGCTATAAACAATCAGACAATCAATCAGATAACAGCTCATTACTGTCCTGACAAAACACTGTCCTTAAAAACCACAAAACAGTCACACACACAAACATACACAACTTCAGTTGAACATGTTATATTTACATGTATATGTCTATCTGTACATTATATGTATATGCATATATATACATGTATATGTTTATGCATATATACATCTATATGTTTATGCATATGTACATATATGCATATTCTTGTATATATACATATATGCATTTACATGTTTAAATGCATTTGCATATACAGTACATGTATATATGCACTTACATATACAAGCCCAAAACCAGAAAAGTTGGCACGTTGTGCAAATCGCAAATAAAAACAGAATACAATGACTTGCAAATCTTTTTCAACCCATATTCAACTGAATAGAATGCAAAGACAATATATTTAATGTTCGAACGGAGAAACTTTATTTTGTTTTGCAAATAACCATTAACTTAGAATTCAATGGCAGCAACACATTGCAAAAAAGTTGGCACAGGGACATATTTACCACTGTGTTACATCGCCTTTCCTTTTAACAACACTCAGTAAACGTTTGGGAACTGAGGAGACCAATTTTTGAAGCTTTTCAGGTGGAATTCTTCCCCATTCTTGCTTGATGTACAGCTTAAGTTGTTCAACAGTCCGGGGTCTCCGTTGTCGTATTTTACGTTTCATAATGCGCCACACATTTTCAATGGGGGACAGGTCTGGACTGCAGGCAGGCCAGGGGAGGACCCGCACTCTTTTGCTACGAAGCCACGCTGTTGTAACACGTGCAGAATGTGGCTTGGCATTGTCTTGCTGAAATAAGCTGGGGCGTCCATGAAAAAGACGTCGCTTGGATGGCAGCATATGTTGCTCCAAAACCTGTATGTACCTTTCAGCATTAATGGTGCCTTCACAGATGTGTAAGTTACCCATGCCTTGGGCACTAATGCACCCCCATACCATCACAGATGCTGGCTTTTGAACTTTGCGCCTATAACAGTCCTGATGGTTCTTTTCCTCTTTGGTCCGTAAGACACGACGTCCACAGTTTCCAAAGACAATTTGAAATGTGGACTCATCAGACCACAGAACACTTTTCCACTTTGCATCAGTCCATCTCAGATGAGCTCGGGCCCAGCAAAGCCGGCGGCGTTTCTGGATCTTGTTGATGAATGGCTTTTGCTTTGCATAGTAGAGCTTTAACTTGCACTTACAGATGTAGCGACGAACTGTAGTTACTGACAGTGGTTTTCTGAAGTATTCCTGAGCCCATGTGGTGATATCTTTTACACACTGATGTCGGTTTTTGATGCAGTACCGCCTGAGGGATCGAAGGTCACGGGCATTCAATGTTGGTTTTCGGCCTTGCCCCTTACGTGTAGTGATTTCTCCAGATTCTCTGAACCTTTTGATGATATTACGGACCGTAGATGGTGAAATTCCTAAATTCCTTGCAATAGCTCGTTGAGAAAAGTTGTTCTTGAACTGTTCGACAATTTGCCCACGCATTTGTTCACAGAGTGGTGACCCTCGCCCCATCCTTCTATGTGGATGACTGAGCATGTCAAGGAAGCTGCTTTTATACCCAATCATGGCACCCACCTGTTCCCAATTTGCATGTTCACCTGTGGGATATTCCAAATAAGTGTTTGATGAGCATTCCTCAAATTTCTCTGTCTTCTTTGTCACTTGTGCCAGCTTTTTTGAAACATGTTGCAGGCATCAAATTCCAAATGAGCTAATAATTGCAAAAAATAACAAAGTTTACCAGTTCGAACGTTAAGTATGTGGTCTTTGCAGTGTGTTCAATTGAATATAGGTTGAAAAAGATTTGCAAGTCATTGTATTCTGTTTTTATTTGCGATTTCCACAACGTGCCAACTTTTCTGGTTTTGGGCTTGTACATGTATATATGCACTTATATATACATGTAATAGGCATGAAAATATAACATGTTCAACTCAAATTGTGTGTGTTTGTGTGTGTGACTGTTTTATGGTTTCTAAGGACAGTGTTTTGTCAGGACAGTAATGAGCTGTTATCTGATTGTCTGATTACTGTATAGCGTATTGCTGTCCTAACAAACCACTGTCCATTAAAACTACAAAACAGTCACACACACAAACACACACAATTTCAGTAGAACATGTTATATTTACATGTATATGTCTATCTGTACAGTATATGTATATGCATATATATACATGTATATGCATATGTACATATATGCATATTCATGTATATATACATATATGCATTTACATTTTTATATGCATTTGCATTTACATGTATATATGCACTTACATATTCATGTATATATGCACTTACATATTCATGTATATATGCACTTACATATACATGTATATAGGCACTTACATATACATGTAAATAGGCACTTA